>JALNQF010000505.1:0-25668 GCA_028456385.1 Ophiosphaerella korrae | reverse complement strand
TTACTACTTTAAGATACTTTTAGCTTAGATTTATAAGATATTAAGAGAGCTTAGTAGCTATAAATATAACGTCTAGTCGCACTATTATTACTATATACAAGATAAATCCTACTTACTCTTAGTAGTCCTTAATTTTACGCTTTAAGGCCTCTCCTTTACTTAGCTATAGCTCTTCTACTAGTAATAGAGTTGCTAGAAAGCTTGTAGAGCTTACGAGATTAAACTTTTTCGCTATCTTGTTAATATACTTATTGTAGACGAGCGTAATAGTCCTATCTAGCTAACTCTATATTACTCGTACGCCTAGAAACTAGCTTACTAGGCCTTTATCTTCTATATTGTAGGCTTATTTAATTCTCTTAATAATTTAGTAAGCTTCTAATTAGTAGATTTTGTAATATATTACTAATATATCGTTAATATAGAAGAGAAAGAGTATTTTACGCTCCTTATTATAGAATAAGTATAGCTCTTCTTTTAAAACTATAAGACTAGCTTGTTTAAGTATTCTTAAGAGCTCTTTATACTAAAAGAGTAGCGAGTCTTTAAAGCTATATAGCGCTCGATTAAGCTTAACGCACTTGCTAGCTACTTTAAACCTATCTAGGAGCTCGTAGATAACTACTAGTTAATAATCTCTATATGCGTAGAAGAAAGCTCTAATAACGTTATACTAAGCTACTTCTAGGTTAAACTTAGCTATAATCGCTATTGCAGTTTAAAACAAGCGCGCTGCTAATATAGTAGCGTAAGTTAATTATATTAAATTAATTATTTAGAGGTCTCTACGTACTATAATCTAAGCTTTATACTTAAGAAAGTAGCTATCTTAGTTAAGTTTATATATAAAAACCTACTTTAGAGGTAGTAGCTAATTACTTAATTACGAGCGCTCTATCTCCTCCTAGGTGCTAGCTACTAGTAGTATATCGATCTCTTTCTAAGCTACTTATTTAAAGAGCTACCTATATAGGTACGTATATAAGTACTTCTAATTTTATAGTAGTAGTAAGAGCTTATCTTAATATAGATAAGCTTATAGTTATAGCTTAAGCTAAGTAGCTACTATAATTATAGCGTTTACTATAGCGAGCTCTATATTTAGGTTATAGTCTATTAGTACTTATAGGAGTAGCTTGTCTAGTATACTACTCTATTTACTCTACTTAGGTTTATATAATAATAAGTAAGCGCTTAAGCTTTTAGCGCTATTATCTAGCTTATTATTTTAGAGTCTTTAGCTTAATCGCGTTAGCGCTAGCTATTACTAGTGTATACACTACTAATAAGCTCTAACTATATTATTTAGAGCTATATAAGATGTAGCTACTTAATAAAAGATAGTATCTACTTTATTTAGAGCTATAGAAGCTATAGCTACTTAAAGAGAAGTAGTTTAATAAGTAGCTATTTAATAAGTTAAACTCTTATCTATTAGCTACTCTAAGGCGCTCGCTTCTCTAGTTAATTGTAATTCCTAGGAGCTTTTAGATACTTTGCTATATTAATTTCTATAATTAATATTAGTACCTATATACTAAACTCCTCTAGGTTTAGGTATTTACTCTAGAGTTTAAAGGCTACTAAGCTTAGGTTACTCTATATAGATTCTATATAGTTTACTAGCTAAGCTTACTACTTATATAAGGTCTACTCCTTATTCTACTAAGATAGCTAGCTAGCTAGCCTAGCTTTTAGTATTACGTAGAGCTCTACCCCCTAGATTCTACTCTAGGTGCTCGCCTTACTAGTAGCTTTCTAGGATTTAAGCTACTTCGCAGAGCTAGTTATATATATTATCCTAGGTCTCTTTTACGTTGCGCGTTACGTCTTTATATAATACGTTAATAAGTTTTTAAATCTCTAGCTTTAAGAGCTCTTAATAAGCTTTACTCTTCTTGTTATAGAAGAGCTACTTATTAAACGTTACGTTGCGCGTTATAATTACCTAATCTAATTCTAAGACCTATATCCTATATATATTAGATACTCTATATCCTACTAGATATCTAATATAGCCCTAAGGGCTTATTTTAAAGCCTCTCTTGTTGTACCTAGCTACTTACTCCTTGTTAAGTAGATATACGTAGTAGCTATAAGTGTATACTCTACTCTAATCTAGCTAAAGGTCTACTATAGTAGCTCTTACTTACTTAAGCTAATAGTATCTAAAGTACTATCTAAACTAGCTATTAAGCACTATATTAGGAGCTTATATATTATAAGCGTAGCTTAGGCTTATATTATATAGCTATATAGCTACCTCTACTATCTCTAGCTAGAGCCTTTCTAGTAGGTTAGCGCTTATCCTTATCTTAATTACTTTCGTTATTATTTCTTAACTAGCTCTCTTAGCTCCTCTATTTAGCTCGTGTATATATACTAAAGTACTCTTAACTATAATCTCTTCTTATTTAGCCTAAATCTAGAAGCGCGTCTTACCTCTCTATAAAAGCGTTACTACTTTATTATCTTACTAGAGTACGCACGTATAGAACTTATAGCGCGTTAGTAGTAGCTTTATAAAGCTTTTAAATACTTTTATTATCTTTTAGAGTGTTTTACTTTGTAATAGGTAGGTATAGAGCTTACTACTATACTTGTACTTAAGTAGTATAGTCTAAACTTCTCTAAAGTAGCTAGTAGGTATATTAAATAGGTCTTACGCTACTTACTAGTATAGGCGTAGAGCTCTCTCTCTAGGCTACCTTAAGATAACTTGCTTAGCGTAAGCTATTAAGCAATACTTGTACTTAATACGCGCTATCCTATTAATATATACGTTTCTCGCGCTCGTTACTAGCGCTTGTAGTGCTTCTAGTCTAAGATAACTAGCTCTAGCGTACTAGAGCTCCTCTAAGTTACTTCTAGGCGTTGTACGCTATAAGTTAAGCTTTTAATTAACTTAATTACCTTAAGTTACGCTTATAATAGTTAGATAAAACGTAATAGGCTTATATTTAATAAAAGTAAGATTATATTTACGTATTAGCGTTGCTAGTATAATACTCTCTACTAGTGTTCTTACTCTTAGAGTTATGTTAAAACCTTAATACTAGGCTCTAGCTTACTATAATTAAGCTTTAGATACTATATTAATATAAAATCCTTTAACTACTACTACTTTATAAAGTACAAGATTCTCTATATACTTACTATAAGCTCTATTTAGAGCGTTCTTAAAGACTTAAGTACTTTTACTAAGTATTAGAAACGCTTATATACTTACTTCTACGTAGCTTACGCCTTTTACTCTTATAAAGGAGCCTAGTTCTATAAGACTTATTAAGTTAACTAAGTAGAGAGTAGCTTTATTATTAAGTATAGTACTCTTAGAGAGTAAGTAAGCGTCGAAATCTAGCGTTAAGTAGGCTCTAGGTGCTAGCTTAATAAGTTTACCTAAGTTAATAAGTATACTTAGGTTAATAAGTACTACGTTTAGCTAGCCTAGGTAGACTAGAGCCTTTAATTTAACTAACTCTAAGCTAGCTTTAACTAGTTCCTATAAGAGACTAGCTTACTTTTAAGTTACTAAGGTTTTAACTACTATAAAGCGCGGCTTATCTAAACAAGCCTATATTTTCGCCTTTCTATTATTGTCTATTTTAAATAGATTGCTAGTAAGCGCTACTTATACCTATCTATAATCTTATAGCTTCTAGTAGTAAGCTTAGCTATATAGGTAGTTATATTTTAAGTTAGTACTTAAGCTTAAGCTTAGCTTAGATCCTCTAAACGTTGTAAATACGCTAGCTCCTTAATTAGTAGTTTAGAGCTTATACTCCTATAATAAAGCTAAGTAGATACTACTAATTTACTCTAGCGTAAGTACCTTTAAGCTAAGGACTAAGCTCTAGATTACTAATTAGCTTATTATCTAAGCCTAGTCTAGAGCTAGCTTTAGCGTTAACGCTTCTAGGAAATCTTATACTATAAGCTCGCCTATTACCTCTATAATATTATACGCAATTATACGCTAATATAAGCGTAGCTACTTATTATACTAGAGCTCTAGTAATTGTTGTCTTTAGTAAGCCTTCTATAGATAGGCTTAGTATTAAGCTTAGATAAGATTACTAGCGCTAGTATTAGATAGGGCTAGTAAGCTCTTTAGCGTTTAGACAAGCTCTTATAATATAGCTTTATTGTTCGCAAGTAGAGTTATCTTAGCTATTACTAGATAACTTAAATTAACTATAGTGTTTACCTAGGCGCTTAGAGCTCTAAAGCGTACTATTCGCAATACCTAGGTATCTTTTATAGCCTAGTATTTCTCTATTATAAGCTTATAAGTAGCTACTTCTTCTACTATTACTAGGCTCTTTAGTTTAAGTTAAACTAGTTCGTTAGCGTAGATATTAGAGACGTTATTAGCTTCTAGATTAACTAGCTACTAGATGCCTAGCTTAAGAGCGTTATAATAGAGTTGTGTAAACTATACTAGCTATTATAAGTACTTATTAAGTAGGGTAGTACTTTTATTAAGTAGAGTAATCTTGCTATAAGATATTATAAGCGTTTAAGTAATAGATAAGATAAGATAGGATAGGATAAGAGTATACTAAGCTCGCGATCTCTTACTATAGTATATAGGATAAAACTATTAAGTAATTTTTAGCACTAGGCTTATAACTATTACGAGATACAAGCTTAAGAATAAGTAAAAGATAATTATTAATTAAAGAGCTATCTAAGCTAAGCTACTTATATATAGTAGAGTAGCTTAAATAGCTTATATAGCTTACTTACTACTACAGGCTTACCTAAATCGTATAGAGCGAAGCTCTAACTTGTAACAACTTCTATTACTAGTTATTTTACTCTTAAGATATAGTAGTCTTATAGTAATCTATCTAATATTTTATTAATATCTTAATATCTATATCCTAGTATTTTATAGAATTAGTATATAAATTCTCTTTATATTTTCCTTAAGATATATAGTCTTTAATAAGCTTTTATAATTTCTTTTTAGATTTTAAGTTTTTTTATTTCTTTAGAAACTTTTTTTATTTCTTTTTAAATCTATTTATCTAGTTTACTACTCTTTTTATTAAGTATTATAGCTATCTTAAGTATATTTAAGACTAAATATCCTTTTTTATTCTTAACTAGAACTATACTAGTAGTATTTATTTTTTCTTATAATTCTAGTCTTCTACTTAGAGTATCTATAAATTAGTTATCTTTACTCTTAGTATATATTATTTTTATATTAAATATTAATAGTAACTTTTACTATCTTATATAGTATTATAATAAGTTTTTATTTATTATAAATCTAATAATATTCTTATAGTCTATATAAACTCTTGTTTAGTATTTTACTCTTTATAAATATACTCTCTATTACTTAAATACTTTATAGATTACTAGTATTTCTTTATTATAGATTAAGTAGTTAAGCTTTACTAGCTTTATCTTCTTAGAAAAGTACTTAACTAAGTATTCTTGTTTTATATCTAGGTCTTCTTATATTAGTACTATTCTATACACTAAATTAGAGGCGTCTATTTTAACTATTACTAGTATATCTAGGTTATATATCCTAATAACTAGATTTTTAGTAAATCTTTATTTAATTTAGCTAAATACTTTTTTATATTCTTTAGTCTATTTAAATAGTATATCTTTCTTTATAAAGTTTATTAGTAGCTCTATTAGCTCTAACTAGTTAACTATTAGTTTTCTATAAAAGTTTACTAGTCTATAAAACTATTATACTTCCTAAAAGCTTTTTAGTATTAGCTATTCTTAGATTACTTTAATCTTGTTTAAGTTAATTCTAATTTTTCCTAGTTCTATAATAAATCTAAAGAAATCTATTTCTTTTATATAGAATTTATATTTTCTTATCTTAAGAAATAGTTTACTTTCTACTAGCTATTTTTATACTCTATATACGTACTATATATATTCTTCCTCTATTTATAAGAATATAAAGATATTATCTAAATATATAAATATAAATACGTTTAAGTATTCTTTTAGTACTATATTAGTTTTTTCTTAGAATACTACTAGTACGTTTAGAAGTCTAAATAGTATAACTATATATTTAAATAGTATATACTACGTTCTAAATATAGTTTTCTATTTATATCCTTTTTTAATTCTAATCTAGTAGCTAGTGTTTTAGATATCTAGTTTTATAAAAATTCGAGCTTTCTATAGTCTATTCTATACCTTATTAATATATAATAAAGGTTATTAGTTTTTATTTATAATTGCGTTTATCTTTTTAAAATCTACGTCGAGTTATTTCTTATCTATCTCTTTTTTATCTATAAATATAAGTCTATATACTATTTATAATTTAGATTCTTATATCTATTCTTTTTTAGTTACGTTTTATATAAATACTTACTTAATCTTAGATTCTTCTTCTATTTTCTTATAAACTAGGCTCTATCTTATATTTTTTCTTTCTTCTAGTTCTATTACTAAATCCTATAGTTAGTATTCTAGAAGGTAGTTAACTAGTTTAGTAAGTTATTTCTCTTATTTCTTATATTCTTCTATAAACTATCTTTTAATATATCTTTTTTAAAGTAACTAATTTTCTCTATTCTTTAATTAATTCTTAGGTTAGTTATTTATAACTATAATATACCTAATATTATATCTTATTTTTATTAATTATTATTATATCTATAACTATATTCTTAATTTCTAGTACTTTTAGTTTTAGTATTAAAGGTATTATCTTAAACCTAATAAGTTTTTAGAATAGTTTTCTTTTAATTATACTTAATTATTAAAAGTATCTTTTTATTATATACTTTATTCTTTAGTTTCTTATAAAGTTTTTTAATATAAAGTTCTTTATAGCTCTACTATTAATTATTAATTATACCTTCTTTTCTTAATATATTCTTTCTTTTGTAATATATAGGCCTAGTATGCCTTCTAGCTTTTTTTACTTAGGTTTTTCTCTAAATTATCTATTCTTTTAAGGCTATTATCTTATTTTACGTTTATAGTTCTTATATTTTAGATAGTTATTATATATATTTTTATATTATAGCCTTTCTTTTATATATTCTATAGATTATTTTAGTCTAGGTCTAATTAATATATATTCTTTATTAGGTATTTTAATTATTTTCTAACCTTTAATTTCTTTCTTTAGGATTACTCTAGTATAGTTATATCTATTTTCTCTTTTTAGCTATATATAGTTTTATACTTTTACTTCTCTATATAAGTAGTAGTTTATATTTAGGTATAATATCTATACTTTCTCTAAGTATACTAGATATTCTAGATCTATTCTTTTATTATCTATTTCTTAGTATTTATCTATACTAGGTTCTATAGTCACTAAAATATAGTATACTATTAGTATTCTTAGTATATAGGCTTTATTAATCTATTACGTTTTCTTTAAAAGGTATTACTACTCTCTTTATATAGGTATCTTTCTTACTATAACTATATATTATTCTATCTATTATTAGAATAATATAAACTTTATTACTTTAAGATTATATTCTTTCTAGTCTTTATACGCTTCCTCTATACTTATAACTAGTAAGTACTTTTAAATAAATTTCTAGTTTTTATTTTATTCTACTATATCTAATATTATATAGCTATTATAACTATATATATTTAATTAGGTATACTTTATACTTTTTATATTAATTTATCTCTTATCTCTTTATAGTTTTTTAGAAAAAGCTATAGTAGTCTCTTTATTTTATACTAGTTTTTTAGCTTAGATTAATAGTATCTATAGCTCTTCTCTTTTAAAGTCTTCTATTAGTAAGTCTATTATATATACTACTTCTTTTAGCTATACTTTTATTCTTTCTTTTATTACTACTACTCTATACTTTTATAAGAACTATCTTACTTTCTACTTACTAAAAAGATATATATAGTAGTTATCTTTATAATAAAAAGTTTAGTAGAGTAATATATATTATATTTCTTTACTTTTAGCTACTTTCTTTTAAAGTTTAGCCTTTACTTTTAGTACTTCTTTTCTATTCTTAGTTATTTTTAACTATATTTCTTTATCTTTCTTAGGATTTTTACTTCTATAATCTTTTATAAAGTATCTTAGTTTTCTATATTTATAATATACTATATCTTTTTTCTATTTTAATTAGTAGTTCTTTATATAGTAGCTTTACTTACTATAATTAATGTATATAAAGTCTTTATTTTTCTTTTTCTTTTTATCTTTATTAATATTAAGGATTATAGAGTCTCTTTTATTATAATTCTAAGTAGATCCTCTATACTTATTTTTCTTCTATTCTTAAAAGTTATTATTAATTTATATTACCTCTTACTTTAGAGCTACTAGTATTCTTTATTTTTCTATATAGATTATTTTATACTATATCTTTTAATTTAGTCTTTATTTAAATTGTAATATTAAAGATAGCTTATTTTATTCTATATTTTATAATAGTTATTTAAACTATAAAAGATATTTAAGAATACTTTTATTCTATATAAGCTTCTTAAGTCTTTTTTTAGCTTATTAGGTAATATCTATATCCTTAAATACTACTCTTATTTATCTAGTAAAGTATTTATAACTTCTAAAGATAGCTTTTATTTTATCTTTTTAGTTTATCTAAGTATATATTATATAGTCTATCTAGTAAGATTTAAACTATCTTATTACGTCTCTTTTAAGATATATTCCTATATGTATTACTTTTTTATCTTCTCTATTAAAGTATAGTACTTATATATTAATCTAAAGTTATACTAATACTATAAAGAGTTTTAGTACTTCTCTTATTCTATTAAACTTCTTAAGTATAGGTATCTTAGATAGTTTCTTTGTTATACTTATTTCTAGTCTTTAGGTAATTTATTCTATCTAGTTTTATCCTTTAATAATAGCTTTAATTTATACTTTATTTTACTTTATATATTCTTAAAGTTCTTTATTCTATATTTCTAAGATTTTAATTACTACTTTTATATCTTTCTTTTTAGAAATTAAGTTATTTAGATACTCTTTAATTTATTTCTATATAGTATTATCTAATTTATAACTACTTATAAGTACTTTAGCTACTTTCTTTATAAAATTTTCTACTATTATATTAGCTTAGACTATATACTACTTATACTTTACTTCTTCTACTAACTAGATTAGTAAAGTATAATAGGCCTTCCTATTATTAACTATAAGTAGCCTAATAGGGTGCTAGTAGATTAAAAGTTAATAACAAAGTTTATATAGTAATCTATAATAACTATATATAATAGAAGATATTTTGTAATTAACTTATATTAGTATTTTATAGTTAAAAGATTAAATTACTAATACTATCCTAATAATATATATTATATTAACTATATACTTATATTAATCTATTTATAAAACGTTATAGATTACTATTAATCTATTATATATAATTATAGATTACTTTAATCTATTATATATTATTATAGATTAATATTAATCTATTGTATATAATTATAGATTACTACTACGTATCCTAATTATAAGTAGTTTCCTAATTAAAGTTATTACTTTACTTATCTTATACTTTGTTAGTATCTATATAAGGACTAATTAGCTCTATCTCGATTTCTCTTATTATACCTATAATATAATAACTAAATTAGTAAAGTATAATAGAGTTACTTATTATTAATAATATATAACTTTTAAGTAGTATTAGTAGCTTATTAGTTAATAACTAAAGTATATATTATAATTAAGTAAAAGGCTATAAAAAATAGAATATTTCTTATAATATTAATATATTATTAATTATAGTTAATAATTAAATTACTAATACTATCTTATTAATATATTTTATTATTAACTATATACTTAGTACTTTCTTAGTACTTTATTACTTTATTACTTCTAAGCCCTGTAAAGTATTAAAGTTTCTTTATAGCTTTATTTATACTAAGCTTTATAAAGTAATAAAGTTACTTTATATTTTTATTACTACTTATAATAAGGTTATCTATTATTTACTATAAGTAACTACTTAGAAGTATTAGTAGATTAAAAGTTAAAAACTAAAGTTTATATTATAATTAAGTAATTAGCTATAAATAATAGAAGATTCTTATAATATTAAGTTTTATTACTTTTAGTTAAAGATTAGATTACAAATACTATTCTAATAATATATATCTTTATTAACTATATACTTCTAGTAATCTATTTATATAACTTTATAGATTACTCTATATCTTATATTTTAGTTTTAAGTTATTTCTTAATTTAAGTTATTACTTTACTTATCTTATACTTTATTAGTACTTAAGTTATAACTAATTAGTTCTATCTTAATTTCTTTTATTATACTTATAATACTATTTCCTTTTCTAAGTATGTTTTAATTTTTTTATTTTAAAGCTAAAGTTATTAATCTAGTTTCTTTATTAATATAAAGTTCTTTATCTTCTTTCTTTATACCTACTAAGTTTACTCTTTATTATCTTTAATTAGTAGATTATATATTACGTTATAGTATTATAATATTTATTTATTTATATTATATATTTTTAAACTCTCTATTATATAACTTTTCTTTAAAATATAGTAAGGCTTATAAGGTATATATTTAAGCTAATACTTAGTTATATTATAATCTTTCTAGTATATCTCTAGTAGAGTATAAGTTAATAATACTTATTTTTATATCTATACTTATTTATAATAAATAGAGCTATTAACTATACTTAAAATAAACTATCTAAATAAGTTATAGAAGCTAAAAACGAATATAATTAGATTCTAAGTATATAAGTAAAAAATTATACTTACTTAGTTTATCTTTATAAGATAAAGGCCTTAAATAATATAAAGTCTATTAAGTAAGCTACTTTTTTAGAGTCTAAGCTTAATTTTAAAACTATTATAGAGGCTACTCTAGCTCTTACTATATTAAGTATTTCTATCTTCTTTCTATTTATTATTAGTAATATAAGCTCTTTTAGTTTACTACTAGATAGTCTAGAGGATTTTAGCTTTAGAAATCTTTTAGTTTCTTAAAGTAATTAAGATTATCTTTTAGTTCTTATATATCTTCTTATAGTTCTCCTTTCTTATTAATACTTATTTATTTTACTAGGTAGTAATCTCTTTTAATATAGAATTAATATTATAAAATTTCTTTTACTTTTTATTCTTTTTATTCTCTATATATATTTACTTTATATACTAGTAGTTTTACTTCTTATAGTATATTTTATAGTAGTACTATATAAAATATTAAGTATATTCTTATCTTATCTAGTAGTCTTAATTTAAATATAACTTATATAACTTTCTTCTTTATCTTATATAGTTTTATCTTAACGTAATTTAGTTTTATTATTTTTATATACTAACTATACTTTTTTCTTCTCTTTAAATTAGAGTACTTTTTAGTAATTCTTATTATAGTACTTTACTATCTAATCTTATAAGAATTCTATATCTTATTATAGCTAATTATATATTTCTTTAAGTTTATTTATAAAGTTTTCTTTTCTTAAATACTAAAATACTTTAAATCTTAGTATCTAGTATATATTAGAGTTAAATCTATAGTTTATAAAGAAAATTAATACTTTTATTACTATATTCTTTATACGATTATATACTAACTATACTATAAGTAGTAGTATTTTAAGAATTATTCTAGTATTTAATTTATTTACTTTAATTATTTATTTATCTATAAGTAGTATACTATTAATATTATATAGTTAACTCCTAATAATACTATTATTATTTCTTATAGTTTTAATATAAATCTAATATCTCTATTTATAATAATCTTATCTAGAATACTATACTAGCTAACTATAGTTCCTAGAACCTAGTATATAGTAATTTCTATCCTACTTTTTTCTTTATATAGTCTAAAGTATAAGTACTTTATAATCTTATTTACTATTATTAAAATTCTATTATATTTAACTTCTAATATTAAGTTTTTTAATTTAAGTAACTTTATAATAAAGTCTATTATAATAATACTTTAGAGTTATTCTAGTACTTTAACTAGTTATAATCTTCTATATAGTATATATCTACTATACTTATTTCTATAATATTCTATATAATTTTATAGTACTTCTATTACTAGTTATTTTACTTTTAGAATATAATAATCTTTTAAACGCTTATCTAGTATTTTATTAATACTTTAGTATCTATATACTAGTAATTTATAAAACAATTATATAAATTCTCTTTATATTTTATTTAAGATATATATTCTTTTATATACTTTTATAAATCTTTTTTATATTTTAAGTTTTTTTATTTCTTTTTAACTCTATTTATTTTACTTATACTTTTTCTTTTAAGTATTATAGGTATTCTAAGTATATTTAAAACTAAATATACTTTTTTATTTTTAACTAAAACTATACTTATAGTATTTACTTCTTCTTATAAATCTAGTTTTCTACTTAGTACGTCTATAAATTAATTATCTTTACTCTTATTATATATAATTTATAGGTTAAATATTAATAAGAATTCTTATTATTTTATATACTATTATAATAAGTCTTTCTTTATTATAAATCTTATAAAGTTTTTATAGTCTATATAGACTTTTATTTAATACTTTATAAATTACTATTATTTCTTTATTATAAATTAGGTAGTTAAGCTTTACTAGCTTTATTTTCTTAAAAAAGTATTTAACTAGGTATTCTTATTTTATAACCTATTCCTCTTATATTAGTACTATTCTATAAACTATATATTGCGAGATACGAGCTTAGGAATAAGTAGGAGATAATTATTAATTAAAGAGCTATCTAAGCTAGGCTACTTATATATAGTAGAGTAGCTCGAATAGCTTATACAGCTTGCTTACTACTGCGGGCTTACCTAAATCGTATAGAGCAAAGCTCTAACTTGCAACACTATATTAAACGTATCTATCTTTACTATTACTAGTAGTTCTAGGTTATATATTCTAATAACTAGGTTTTCTATAAACTTTTATTTAATCTAATTAAATACTTTATTATATTCTTAAGTCTATTTAAATATTATATCTTTCTTTATAAGCTTTATTAATAGTTCTATTATTTTAGACTATTTTATTATTAATTTTCTATAAAAATTTACTAGCTTATAAAACTATTATACTTCTTATAAGTTTTTAGGTATTAGCTATTCTTATATTACTTTAATCTTATTAGAGTTAATTTATATTTTTCTTAGTTTAATAATAAATCTAAAGAAGTATATTTTTTTAGTATAGAACTTATATTTGTTTTTTTAACAAATAATTTATTTTCTACTAGCTTTTTTAGTACTTTATATACGTATTATATATATTCTTCTTCTATTTTTAAGAATAAAAGGATATTATCTAGGTATATAAATATAAATATATCTAAGTATTCTCTTAGGACTATATTAATTCTCTCTTAAAATACTACTAGGATATTTATTAATCTAAAAGGTATAACTATATATTTAAATAGTTTATACTACGTTCTAAATACTCTTTTCTATTTATTACTATCTTTAATCTTAATCTAATAGTAGGCGTTTTAGATATCTAGTATTATAAAGATTTAAGCTTTTTATAGCTTATCTTATATTTTATCTATATATAGTAAAAGGTATTAGTTTTTATATATTATTATCTTTATTTTCTTAAAGTTTATATAAAGTTATTTATTTTTTATCTACTTTTTATCTATAAAGATTAGTTTATATACTACTAAAAATTAAAATTCTTTTATTTATCTTTTTCTTATAATATTTTTATTAAATACTTATTTAATCTTTAATTCTTCTTCTATTTTTTTGTAAACTAGGCTCTATCTTATTTTTTTTTCTAGGTCTATTACTAAGTCCTATAGCTAATATTCTAGAAGGTAGTTATCTAGTTCTATAAGTTATTTTTTTTATTTCTTATATTCTTCTAGGAATTCTCTTTTATATATACTTATATTAGCTTTTAATATTTTTTTCTTAGAGTAGCTAATTTTTTTTATTCTCTAATTAATTCTTAGGTTAGTTATCTATAACTATATTCTTAATTTCTAGTCTTTTTAATCTTAGTATAGAGAGTACTATTTTAAACCTAATAGGTTTCTAGAATAGTTTTCTTTTAATTATACTTAGTTATTAAGAGTACTTCTTTATTATATAATATATTCTTTACTTTTCTATAAACTTTTTTAATATAAAGTTTTTTATAGCTCTACTATTAATTATAACTTATACTTTTTTTTTAGAAAGTATTTTATTTTATAATATATAAACTTATTATACTTTTTAGTTTTTTTTACTTAGGTTATTCTTTAAATTATCTATTCTTCTAGAGCTACTACTTTACTTTATATTAATAGTTTTTATATTTTAGATATTTATTATATATATACTTATACTATAGCCTTTCTTAAATTTATTCTTTAGTTAGTTTAGGTTTTAGCCTAATTAATATATATTCTTTATTAGGTATTCTAATTATTTTCTAACCTTAGATTTCTTTCTTTAGAATTACTTTTATATAGTTATATCCTTTGTTTTATATTAGCTATTTATAGTTTTATACTTTTAATTCTTTATATAAGTAGTAGTTTATATTTAAATATAATACCTAAGATATCTTAATATATACTAGATATTCTAGATCTTTTCTTTTATTATTTCTTATTTAGTACTTATCTATACTAAGTCTTATTATTACTAAGATATAGTATATAAGCTTTATTAATTTATTATATTTTTCTTATAAAGTATTACTACTTACTTTATATAAGTATTCTTCTTTCTATAACTATATATTATTTTATTTATTTTTAGAATATTATAAATTTTATTACTTTAGAGTTATATTTTATTTTATCTTTATATACTTTCTCTATACTTATAACTAGTAAGTATTTTTAAATTAACTTTTATTCTTTATTTTATTTTACTATATCTATTATTATATCGCTATTATAGCTATATATATTTAACTAAGTATATTTTATACTTTTTATATTAACTTATCTTTTATCTCTTTAAAGTTTTTTAGAAGAAACTATAGTAGTTTCTTAATCTAGTACTAGTCTTTTAGCTTAGGTTAATAGAGTCTAGAGCTTTTCTCTTTCTAAGTTTTTTATTAGTAAGTCTATTATATATTTTATTTCTTTAAGCTATACTTAGGTTCTACTTTCTTTTATTACTTTTACTCTATTCTTTTATAAGAACTATCTTACTTTTTACTTACTAGAAAGTTATATATAGTAGTTATTATTATAATAAAAAGTCTAATTAAGTATTATATACTATATTTCTTTAGTTACTACTACTTTTTCTTATAGCTTAATTTATACTTTAAGTACTTTTTTCTTATTCTCTATTATTTTTAACTTAGCTTCTTTTTCTTTTTTAAGATCTTTACTTCTATAATCTATTATAAAGTATTCTAGCTTCTTATATTTATAATATACTATATCTTTTTTCTATTTTAACTAATAATTTTTTATATAGCAGCTTTTCTTACTATAGTTAAAGTATATAAAGTTTTTATTCTTTTTCTTTTTTTATCTTTATTAGTATTAAAGATTATAAAGTCTTTTATCTTATAGTTTTAAGTTAGTTTTCTATACTTATTCCTTTTTTATTCTTAAAGATTATTTTCGACTTTT
Organism: Ophiosphaerella korrae; assembly: GCA_028456385.1. Lineage (NCBI taxonomy): Eukaryota > Fungi > Ascomycota > Dothideomycetes > Pleosporales > Phaeosphaeriaceae > Ophiosphaerella > Ophiosphaerella korrae. The sequence continues at coordinate 10,065 of JALNQF010000505.1, read as the reverse complement.
ATTATCTATTATTTTAGATCTTCTAGTATTTTTAGCTTTTCTATATAAATTATTTTATATTAAATTCTTAAGTTTATTCTTTATTTAAATTATAATATTAAAGATAGCTTATTTTATTCTATATTTTATAATAGTTATTTTAATTATAATATATATTCTAGAATACTTTTATATTATATAAGCTTTATAAGCTTTTTTTTAGCTTATTAAGTAGTATCTATATCTCGAAATACTACTCTTATTTATTTTATAAAGTATTTATAACTTCTAAAAATAGCTTTTAATTTATTTTTTTTTATTCTTAGAGTATATATAATATAGTTTATTTAGTAAAGTTTAAACTATCTTATTATATCTTCTTTAAAGTATATTCTAATATATATAACTTTTTTTTCTTTAGTATTAAAATATAGTACTTATATATTAATCTAAAGTTATACTAATACTATAAAAAGTTTTTATTTTTCTTTTATTCTATTAAATTTCTTAAGTATAAGTATTTTAAGTAGCTTCTTTATTATACTTATTTTTAGTCTCTAGGTAATTTATTCTATTCTATTTTATCTTTTTATAATAGCTTTAATTTATACTTTATTTTAGTTAATATAATTTTATAGTTCTTTATTCTATATTTCTAGTATTATAGTAGTAATAAGGGAAACTAAGATAGAACTAATTAGTCTATACTTAGCTACTAACGAAGTATAAGATAAGTAGAGTAACAACCTATAAGATAATAAGTTTAACTAGGAAGCTAACTATAATATAGACACGTAATAAATTTATAAATTTACAATCTTAGTAAATACAAAGTCGCGAAGCTATTATATAACAAATTTGTAAATTCGTAATCTTAGTAAATACAAAGTAATAAAGCTGCTGAGATATTATTACGATATAGTTAGTAGTAATACGTATTATTAGGATAGTATTAGTAATTTAATCCTTTAACTATAGAACACTAATACAAGACAATTACAAAACATCTTCTATTAATATTAGTTATTATAGATTATTTACACGAACTTTACTATTAACTCTTAATCTACTAATACCCTAATAGCTACTAGTAGTTAACGTAAGAAGCCTATTATATTAGTTCTATCTAACTTATAACTTCTTAGAAGTACTTTACTTTCTTTTTTAGTTAAACTTTCTACTCTTATCTTAGCTTAGACTATATACTACTTATACTTTACTTCTCTTAATTAATTAATTAGTAAGGTATAATAAAGTTACCTATTATTAACTATAAGTAACTACTAAGAGTTATTAGTAGATTAAAAGGTAATAACTAACGTTTATATTATAATTAAGTAATAGGCTATAAATAATAGAAGATTCTTATAATATTAAGTATTATTACTCTTAGTTAAAGATTAGATTACTAATACTATCTTAATAATATATATCTTTATTAACTATATACTTTAAGTAATTTATTTATATAACTTTATAGATTACTTTATATCTTATATAATTATTCTAATCTATTATACGTATTTATAGATTACTTTATATCTTATATTTTTAGGTTATAAGTTATTTTCTAATCTAGGTTATTACTTTACTTATCTTATACTTTATTAATACTAGAGTTAAAACTAATTAGTTTTATCTTAATTTCTCTTATTATACCTATAATACTACTAAGCTTAGTAAAGCTATATACTTTTATATATTTTAATTATAATTAACTTCTTAATTAAGCTTATTATCTTATAAGTTATATACGTTATTATTTTCTATTATAAAGCTAATTAGCTCTATCTAATTTTTTTCTATTACTATTATAATAATTTTTAATAAACTTTTAATTTTTTTAAGTTTTTTTACTTATTTATTTATTTTTATAAAGTTTTCTAAGATTTTTAAAGTACTTTTATCTAGAGAAATACTAGCTTATTTTATTATTATTAGATTTACTTATAAATTATTTTATAATTTTTAGTATAAAGACTAAGTACTACTAATAGTTTTTTAAAACTTTTCTTTTTATTATTTTATTTTCTTAATATCTATTTATAAAACTTTACTCTTAGTAGTAAAGTTTTTTATTAGTTTTTCTATTATTATTATATTTATTTATTTTATATATTATATTTTATTAAATATAACTATAAACTTTATAGTATATATAGCTATAATTTTTTTTTTTAAAAGATTTTAAGTAAAAAAAACCTTTTATTATAAAAAAGTTAAACTAAACTTTAAAACTTTTAATTATAAATAGTATACTTTATATAATTTTTTTAAAAAACTTTTTTACTTTATTTATAGTAACTAGCTATATTTTAGCTTTTTCTTTAAGTATAGAAGTTATACTTAAGTTAGTAGCTAAAGCTATTTTAATATAAATTATATTAAGTTTTACTTTTAAGTTAAATAAAGCTAGTAGTTTAGTTTTATAAACTTAGATTATTACTTTTAAGTATTTTTTTCTAAGTTTTTTTATCTTATTAAGTTAGTTATATTCTAAGTACTTTTTTACTATATTTATATTAGTTATAAAACTAGTTAAGTATATAAGTATAATAGAAAGTACTTTAGTAGAACTTAAAAGTTTATAAGCTTTATATTTACTAATTTTTCTATTTATAACTTTTACTATTACTAAGTTAAAAATATTAATATTTATTATATATAAGTAAAAGCTATTCTAAAATAAAGTTTCTAGTAGTTTTTTATAGCTCTAAAGTATTTCTTTTAAGTTTTTAATTATATATACGATTACTTTTATATTTATAAATTCTTTTAACTTAGTTACTATAAAAGTAAGTTTTATAAGCTTTTTAAAAAAGTTTAGTATATTAGTTAAAAGTATTTATATAAGTAAAAATACTAGTACTTTTATAACTTTTTATATTACTTTTTTTATATTTATATTAAAAGTATAAATTTACTTAAACTTATTTATATTACTTTTTTATTTATTTACTTTATTATAAAAGTATTTTAAGTTTATTTAAATTTAAAAATTTTAGTATCTTTTTTATAGATATTTTATATAGTAAAAGTAAGTACTAAAAGCTTTTAGGTTATAAACTTTACTATAGTAATATATATAGTTTTAATAATATTTTCTTTTATTAAGCTTTTTTCTATTTTTAGTTACTATATCTTAAATCTATTATACTTTTCTATACTTACTATTTTATTTTATTTTATTTTAAATTATTTATTATACTTTTAAGTAAGTTTATTACTACTATTACTTATAGCTATACTAGCTATTATATTATAGAGTTTAGTATTATCTAAAAGTTTATTTTTTAATACTTTAGGTTTTATATTCTTTACTAAATATACTAAATTATTATATTATTCTAGTTACTTTTTCTTTAATTTATTTAATAAACTTTTAGTAAGTTAGTTTTATACTTTATTAGTATTTTCTAGTTTTTAGATTAAACTAAACTTATCTATTAAGTATTTAAGCTTTTTTTTCTTTTTAGTAGTTAATATAGTAGTTTAGGTTTTTATACTTAATATAACTTTAAAAGTCTAAACTTATACTTATATATTATTATTATACTAAAGTTTTATACTATTTTAAAATAGTAGTAAAAATATTTTTTAAAATTATAGCTTTAATATAAAAAGTATTACTAACTATAAGTTACTTATAGCTTAAGAAGTTTATAAATACTTACTTATTTTAATTTAACTTTTTATAACTAAGTATACTTTTAGTAGTTATATAAAATTTTAAACTTTAGTATTTAAGTTATTTATAGCTATAAATATAATTACTTTAAGTTTTATAATTTTAAAGTAATTTATAAAATTATTAACTTCTAATTATAAAACTTTTATTTTTTAAACTATTTAAACTTTTTTTTTATTTTTAAGTTTAGTTATAAAAGCTATGTATAAGCTTTATACTAAAAAGTTTAAATATTTTTTTAAGTATTATATATTACTATTTTTTATAACTTAAAAGCTAAGTTAAAATATTTTTCTTATAAGTTTTTTATACTAGCTAATTAAAGTACTTCTAAATAATTTTAAAGTTAAAGTTTTTTATACTTTTATTACTTTAGATATATTTATTAAAGACTTTTTAAAAGTAGTACTTATTAAGTCTTTTTACTAAATAGTATTTTTTTATAGCTTTTATAATTATTTTTCTTTTTTAGTACTTTATAAACTAAAAGCTAAAGTTATTAAAGTAGTTTTAAAGAAAAAAGTTACTTATAAGTAAGTATTACTATAACTATATTTAAAGTACTTTTTTATTTTTTTTTATACTTTATTAGACTTTTAGAACTTATCGTTTATTACTTTTCTAACTTTTACTAAATTTTTAGTCTTTTTACTTTTATAAACTTAGTTATACTTTATTTAATAATTTTTTTTCTTATTTTATTACTAAGTATAATAATTTTATTAATTTAGTTTCTAATAAACTATTTATAAAAAATTACTTATTTTTTAATACTATTTAGATACTTTATTATATTAGTACTATTAAACTTAAACTTTTTATTTATAAATAAGTTTTATTTACTAATATATACTCTACTATTTTATTTTACTATTATTTTAATAGCTATTATAAGTTAGCTAAATATTTTTAAAGATATTTTAATTTTTAGTTAAAGTATACTTATACTAGTAATACTATAATCTATTATTAGTATATATATTTTTTTATATATATTTTATAGTCTTTTAAGTATTAAGTTTAAAAGTTTTAAGTTATATAAAAATGTTTTTAGCTAGTAAAATAATAGTCTTAGTATAGTCTCTTTATTAGATAATTAGTTCGATTCTATAGCTAAGATTATTTTCTATAATATTTTTTTTTATTTCTTTATATATATTTTTTCTCTAAGATTATAGTATACTATTTACTACTTCTAGCTATTTCTTTTACTATACTACTTAATATACTCTATAGGTAAGTTATCTATATAGGTAAGTTACTTACTTTTACTTAGCTTTTACTAAAACTACTATATTATAGTATAAAATAGCTTACTTTAACTTAGTATACTATAATATAATATAAGATATTATTTAGAGTTTACTTTTACTATATTCTTATATATTTACGTATTATACTTAGTCTCTTTATATACTATATACTATTATTAAAATAGTTTACTTACTTTAGTATATACTTACTTCTTTAACTTCTTCTTATTACTACGCGTACTAAAGTCTTTAAGAGTAGCTAAGTATACTTTATTTTTAACTATTAAAGTCTCTTCTACTTAAACCTACTTTCTTTTATATAATTTTTATTATATTATAGCCTTATTTACTACCTAAAGCTTAGTATTTTCTTTTTATACTAATACTAGCTTATATACTATTACTACTATACCTTTAGTAAAGTATTTAAAGTACTTAGCTAGACTTATTAGTAAGCTATCTATATACTTCTAAATCTTTACCTTTATAAGTATTAATTATAACCCTAATTATAAAGTATTACTTAGTATTTATAACTACTAAGGCTTATTATTAGGTAAAAGTAGTAAAGGAGTATATAGCTTAATATTAAGAGTTAATATAACTTGTTTTAAGTTAAATAAAACTAATCTAGTACCTTAAAACCTTCTTTAGATATTCTTAAAAGTAATTACTATATTATAGGCGCACTTAAAGTATATTAAAAACTCTTATTTTATAATATAGCTAATCTAGTAGTATATAAGTACTTTAACTTAGTACCTATATACTTTCTTTAAAGGAGTAAAATAGCCTATATTAAGTAGCTATAAGTAGTATAATATATATATAAGTATATAAAGAGTAATAATCTTATTATCTTTATAGTAGTTCTTAAATTTAATTAAGTTATAGCTCTTATAGCTATTAATAATAAGTAAATATACTATTTTAATAGTATACATCTTTATATATATATTAAAGTACTTTAACTATATAAGACTAAGTATATTAGTTATCTAGTTATTTTTAGAAACTCTAATAACTTAGTCTTAAAGTATTTTACTATCCTTATACTAGTTTAATAAGTAGTAGTACGCTTTAAAGATAACAAAAAGTAAAATAGCCTACTTAGTTATATTAATACCTATAATAGCTATTACTTACTTTCTATTACTTAGCTAGATTACTTTTAGCTATAAACGTTTCTCTAAAGCTATAATAACTATATTTACTATAATCTAGTCTATTATAAAGCTTATCTTGTTAAAGTTATATAAGTTATTATCTAAGATACTATACTTAGCTTTAGTATTAGCTACTAGCTTAAACTACTTTTATATAAGGTTAAAATCTTTATAAAAAGCTCTCTTATAGTTATACTTATAATTAAACCTTATTTTAAGCTTAGGGTAGTACTTAATAAAGGTACTAAGCTAGATTATACTTAGTATATAAGGAATTAGCTATATTAGCTACGTCTATAAGCTAAGAGGAGAATCTACGCTTAATAAAGTTAAGGATATACTTAATAATTATACTCTTCTTAAGCTTAGTTAGATTACTTAAGTTAAGTATAGTATCTATATATAAAGGTTATCTAGCGCGTTAAATACTTAGTGTCTTATAAGAAACATTATAGATAGATATAGTATATTATAGTAAGAGATTTACGTCTTATTTAATAGCTTAAAAGGTAAGCTATACTTAACGTTTATTTAAAAGTTCTATATATTGTTATTATTATAATATTAGAGAGTAGTAGGTATTTTAGTAAGAGCTTAGTAAAAGTAAGTAACTTACCTATATAGGTAACTTACTTATAGAGTATATTATTATTTTTTTTATTTTTACTATTTCTTTAAAAGTTATTTATACTTTTACTAGCTATTTACTAAGTACTTTAAATTTTATTAAAAGCTTTTCTAATATTTTCTATTTATTATCTTTTTTATTTTTAGTTAGTTATACTACTAACTTTTTATACTACTTATAGCCTTTTAAGTTTTAAGTACTATATTTTTATATTTATACTTATACTTATATCTATTTTTATACTTATACTTATATTTATTTTAATCTATATACTAACTTATTTTTATTTTTATTTTTATTTTTACTTATTTTTATTCTATATATAATAGTATATAAGTTAGTATTTTTAAAGTTAAAGCTATAAGTTAAGGTTCTATATTAGTTACTTTTTATTATAGTATTATATACTTAATATAGATCTAAAGCTTAGAAGCTTATTAGTTTTAAAAAACTTAAAATTTATTAGCTAAACTAACTCTAAATATTATTTATACTTTTATAGATTATATTTTATAACTTAAAAGCTTATTAGTTACTTTATTACTTTTTATACTTTTTATTTTTAAACTTTTAGTTCTTATATTATTTTAGTAATTACTTACTTTTATTTTATTTTATTTTTATAATACTTTACTATACTAGTACTTTTTTATTATAAGTAAAGCTTTTTTAACTTATTAAGATATATAAAAAGTTACTATTAAAGTTAACTATTACTAGTATATTTTAACTTAACTTTTTATAATAACTATAAAATCTCTTTTTATTTTTAGTAAGTATATATATATAAATATATATTCTATATAGTATACTAATCTAATTTTAAAAAAAATAAAACCTATTATAAGTTATTATATATTTATACTAGTATAATAAGTTTAATAAGTTTTACTACTTTTTTATATAACTAAATAAAAGTATTAAAAACTTTATAATAGTATAAAAGAGTTATCTCTTATATCTCTTATTTTTATACTAATATTATAAACTTACTAATATTATAAACTTACTAATATTATAAACTTACTAATATTATAAACTTACTAATATTTAACTACTTTTTTACTTTTAGTTAGCGCTTAGTAAGCTACTAGGTATATATACCTAGTACTTACTTAGATAGCTTTATCTACTATTTACTCTTTTTAGTTAATTATTAAAACTACTTTATTAAGTTATCTTATATAAAGTCTACTTTATATAATAGTAGATCTCTATAAATATTTTACTTTTATAGGCCTCTCTATAACCTAGAACTACGCTAGTAGCTTTTTTACTTATACTAGAGTTACTATAAGATAGCTAATTATAGCTAACTCTTAATTAAGCTTAGCTAGCTAAAAAGAACTATACTACTAGGAATTAGATCTTACTTTAGCTATAGCGCGCTAAGTAGCCTCTTAAGTTTACTATATTATAGTTCTAGTTAAGGTTTCTAGTACTCTCTTTTTACTAGTACTAGTACTAACGTTCTAAAAAGAAATATATACTAAAGAAAAGTAGTTTAACTACTTTATAAGTTATAAAGCTTTAGCTTATATTTACTATATATACTTAAGTAAGGGTGTACTTATACTAGGTATTAAACCTAAGTAGTAGTACTAAGAAAAGAAAAGACCCCTAAACCTATACAAATTACTAGTACTTAATTTATAAGAACTAAGTAATAAAGTACCTTAGACTTTACTAAAACTTTTACTAGCTAGTACTAAAGATCTAAATCTCTATAAACTAATAGCTAAATATACTAATATAGTATATAACTACTATAACTTAGCTTATTATATTATAACTTAGTTATATAAAAAATCTTCTATCTACTTAAAAGCTAGCCTTTTAAACTAAAATAATACTAACTTATAACTTTTTTATTACTTATACTAAGTATACTTATAAGATAAAAATATACTATAAATAGTAAACTATAGATATAGTAAAAAACTAAAAGAACGCTCTAGAGCTACTATACTATAAAAAATCTATAAAATACACGCTAAAACTAAGTCTCTAGAAAAATAGACCTAGAAACTTACTATACTAACTACTCTAATAAAAAAAGTACTAAGTAACTTTTAATAATATTTTAAGACTTCTTTATAAAAAAATAAAAGAAAATAAGTAATAGACTCTAAATCTTTTATTTAGCTAAGACTACTTAGTAAACTAAATTTCTAACCTAATATAATTCCTTAATAAGTACTAAGTACTTCTTTAGCTAATAGCTCTATAATAGGCTTAACTACTCTTAACTAACTTATTATAGAAGAATTTAACTTAGATATAGACTTTACTTCTTTTAACTAAAGTAGCTCCTTAAAGTATAAACTAGTTACTAAAGTCTTTTTTAATAACTAGACTATATTAAATAACTTAATTAATAACGCCTAACTAAATATTAGCTAAGTGTAATTACTTTAGCCTATACCTAAGCTAGAAAACTTAGAAAAGCTAAAAGATAATTTACTACTAAACACTATAATTAATAAAGACCTACTACTAAGAATAGTCTTTATATTTTAGAATAAACTTAAGAAATTACTTACTAAGTTTACTAAGCTCTAACCTTTATTTTACACCTTATTACTAACTTTATACTAAAGAATTAAAGATAATAAACCTAGTAATTACTTATTTCTTAGAAAGTTTACTTTAGCTAAAATAGTATTATACCTAGTAGTTATAAATACGTAGATATAAGACGTAATTAATATAGTAAATAAATAAAACTAGAAGTTTATAGCTAAAGTAAGTAAAGTAGATAAATAACTTTTCTAATAAGATAACTAATTAGCTAAACTCTAAGAACGCCTATTATAATTACTACTAGACTATAACTATATTATAAAGTAATATAATACTTTAGGCTAAAGAGCTACTTAGTATAAAGCTTTATAGAAAGAAGCTATAGTAAAATATAACTACTTACGTAAAGTAGTAATCTACTAAGAAGACCTAATAGCTAAATAAACTAAGCTAAAAACCTTTAACTTTAATATACTAGTATAGAAAGATATAAAACTACTTTATACTAGGATTTTACTATAAGGCTAATAACCTAGCTTATTTAAAAGAGAGTTTAAACTCTAAGTACTAGTAATAGGCTACTATATTATTAATAAAGAAGAGTTTACTCTAACTTTTTTTTTAACTAGTATCTAAGAGCTAGCCTTTAATTTTTAATAATATAAAAAATAAGAAAACTACTTTATAAAACTCTTATAATTTTTAAGTATAAAATACTATATAGACGTTATATCCTTTATTTAGTCTATAAATAATTACTTTATTACTAATAGAAAAAAATATATTAGCTTATAAACCTAAGCTAACGTTATTATATACTACTATATA
>JALNQF010000504.1:0-25699 GCA_028456385.1 Ophiosphaerella korrae | reverse complement strand
ATTTTATTTATTATATATAAGATAGTAATAAATAAAATAAAATAAATATTTATATAAAGATAATAAAAATAGTAAATAAAAGTATATTTCTATATCTTATTAAAAAGTACTACTAGTATAACTAGTTATAAAAGTAGTAGTAGTAATAATAATAATAGTATAAATTATAATTAAAGTATAAAATAACTATATAGTAAACTTATAAAAAATTAAAAAAATTAAATTTTTTTACTTTATATATTATCTTTTCTTTCTTTTTCTTTATTATTATTATTTACTTTAGTTTTTACTTTAACTATTTTATAAATACTTATATATATAATATACTTATTAGTATATTTAATAATTATTATATTTAAATAAAGATTAGTATTTAGTAATTACTATAGTAATAAGTAATTCTAGTACTTTCTTATAAATCTTTAAAGCTAAAATAAAAGCTTATACTAAACTATTACTATAGCATATAGTAAATAACTTTAGTATAAGCTATAAAATTTAATTTTTATAAAAGTTTAAGTTAAGTTAGTTTAGTTTCACTAGTTTAATATAAATATAAAGCTTAACTTTTTATAAAATTTTATAAAATTTTTAATTTTATATTACTTTTAATATACTCTATAAGTAAGTTACCTATATAGGTAAGTTACTTACTTTTACTAAGCTCTTACTAAAACTACTACGTTATAGTATAAAATAGCTTACTTTAACCTAGTATACTATAATATAATATAAAATATTATTTAGAGTTTACTTTTACTATATTCTTATATATTTATATATTATACTTAGTCTTTTTATATACTATATACTATTATTAAGATAGTTTACTTACTTTAGTATATACTTACTTCTTTAACTTTTTCTTATTACTATACGTACTAAAGTTCTTAAAAGTAGCTAAGTATAGTTTATCTTTAACTATTAAAGTCTCTTTTAATTAAACTTACTTTCTTTTATATAATTTTTATTATATTATAGCTTTATTTACTACTTAAAGTATAGTATTTTCTTTTTATACTAATACTAGATTATATACTATTATTACTACGCCTTTAGTAGAGTATTTAAAGTACTTAACTAGACTTATTAGTAAGCTATCTATATACTTCTAAATTCTTACCTTTATAAGTATTAATTATAACCCTAATTATAGAGTATTAATTAGTATTTATAACTACTAAAGCTTATTATTAAGTAAGAGTAGTAAAAGAGTATATAGCTTAATATTAAGAGTTAATATAACTTATTCTAGGTTAAATAAAGCTAATCTAGTACTTTAAAACCTTACTTAAATATTCTTAGGAGTAATTACTATATTATAGGCGCACTTAAAGTATAGTAAAAACTTTTATTTTATAATATAGCTAATCTAGTAGTATATAAGTACTTTAACTTAGTACCTATATACTTTCTTTAAAAAAGTAAAATAGCTTATATTAAGTAGCTATAAAAGGTATAATATATATATAGGTATATAAAGAGTAATAATTTTATTATCTTTATAGTAGTTCTTAAATTTAAGTAAGTTATAGCTCTTATAGCTATTAATAATAAGTAAATATACTATTCTAATAGTATACGTCTTTATATATATATTAAAGTACTTTAACTATATAAAACTAAGTATATTAGTTATCTAGCTATTTTTAGAGATCTTAATAACTTAGTCTTAAAGTATTTTACTATCTTTATACTAGTTTAATAGGTAGTAGTATACTTTAAAGATAATAAAAAGTAGAATAGCCTACTTAGTTATATTAATACCTATAATAGCTATTACTTACTTTTTATTACTTAGCTAAATTACTTTTAGCTATAAACGTCTCTCTAAGGCTATAATAACTATATTTACTATAATCTAGCTTATTATAAAGCTTATCTTATTAAAGTTATATAAGTTATTATCTAAAATACTATACTTAGCTTTAGTATTAGCTACTAGCTTAAACTACTCTTATATAAAGTTAAAATCTTTAAAGAAAGTTTTTTTATAGTTATACTTATAATTAAACCTTATTTTAAGCTTAAGATAGTACTTAATAAATATACTAAGCTAGTTTATACTAACTTAAGCTAGATTATACTTAGTACGTAAAGAATTAGCTATATTAGCTACGTATATAAGCTAGGGAGAGAATCTATACTTAATAAAGTTAAAGATATACTTAATAATTATACTCTCTTTAAGCTTAGTTAGATTACTTAAGTTAAGTATAGTATTTACGTATAAAGGTTATCTAGTATATTAATTACCTAGTATCTTATAAAAGATATTATAGATAGATATAGTATATTATAGTAAGAGATTTACGTTTTATTTAATAGCTTAAAGAGTAAGCTATACTTAATATTTATTTAAAGGTTCTATATATTATTATAATTAAAATATTAAAGAGTAGTAAGTATTTTAGTAAAAGCTTAGAAAATATAAGTAACTTACTTATAAAGTATATTATATATAAAATATATTAGCTATAAACTTTTATTTATTACTTTAACTTTTTAATACTAAAATTAAATTTAAAAGTAGTTATAACTTTTATAAAAATAAGAATTATTTATATAATTTACTATATTAAAAGTTTTATATAAATAAAGTAGACTATATAATAAAGTTAGAACTTTTAAGTAAAAGTAATTATTTTTTTACTTTTTTTAGAGTATAAGATTTAAATAAATTAAATAAAGTTAAATTACTTAAATTAATATACTATTATACTAAATAAAGTATATAATATTAAATATTATTTTATAAAATAAGTTATTATATAAATAAATATTTAATTTAAACTAAGTAAAAATATTAAGCTAGACTCTATACTATAAGACTAGATATAACTAAAAGAAGTATAGTATACTAAATAAATTTACTAGGTATTAAATAGTATATATATATATATATTAAGAATACTTATATTAAGCCTAGAACTAGCTTATAGCTAGCTAAAAGTTATATAAAAAAGTACTTATAATAAAAAACTATAAATATATATATTTAAATGTATATAACTATTAAAACTAAATATTTATATAACTAAATAATTAAATAACTAAATAACTAAATAACTATTCTTTAACTACTATAATAGAATTAATAAACTTTTTATATTTTAAGTTAAAAGATAAAAAATTTTATATAAATTAGAAAAGCTTTTAATATACTCTATAGGTAAGTTACTTACTTTTACTAAGCTTTTACTAAAATACCTACTACCTTCTAATATTATAATAATAATAATATATAGAACCTTTAAATAAATATTAAGTATAGCTTACTATTTAAGCTATTAAATAAAACGTAAATCTCTTACTATAATATACTATATCTATTTATAACGTCTTTTATAAAATACTAAGTAATTAATATAGTAGATAACTTTTATGTATAGATACTATACTTAAATTAAGTAATCTAACTAAGCTTAAAGAAACTATAATTATTAAGAATATTCTAAACTTTATTAAGTATAGATATTTTCTCTAGCTTATAGATATAGCTAATATAGCTAATTCTTTATATACTAAGTATAATCTAGCTTAAGTTAGTATAAACTAGCTTAGTATATTTATTAAGTACTACTCTAAGCTTAAAATAAGGTTTAATTATAAGTATAACTATAAAAGAGCTCTTTATAAAGATCTTAACTTTATATAAAAGTAGTTTAAGCTAGTAGCTAATACTAAAGCTAAGTATAGTATCTTAGATAATAACTTATATAACTTTAATAAGATAAGCTTTATAATAAGCTAAATTCTAGTAAATATAGTTATTATAGCTTTAGAAAGATATTTATAGCTAAAAGTAATCTAGCTAAGTAATAAAAAGTAAGTAATTACTATTCTTTTTATATAAGTATTCTTCTTACTATAACTATATTTTTCTTTATCTATTTTTAGAATATTATAAACTATATTACTTTAGAATTATATTCTTTTTAATCTTAATATAATTTCTTTATACTTATAATATAATAGGTCTCTTATTATTAACTATAGGTACCTATCTTAGAAGTAGTTAGTAGATTATAAAGTAATAGTAAAAGCTTATATAGAGATCTATAATAACTATAAATAGTAGAAGATATTTTATAACTATCTTATACTAGTATTCTATAGTTAAAGGATTAAATTACTAATAATATCCTAATAATATATATCTTACTAACTATATACCTAGGCTTCTTAGCTAGCTTTGTACTTTATATTTACTAAAATCGCGAATTACAAATTTATTACGTACTTAGCTTCGTACTTTATATTTACTAAGATTATAAATTATAAATTTATTACGTATCTCTATTATAGTTAGCTTCTTAGTCTAGCTTATTTCTTTATAGGTTATATACGTCGTTATTATCTATAGTAGAGCTAATTAGTTTAAATAAGTTTCCTCTTATTATAGCTATAATACTATTCCCCTTTCTAAGTAGGTTTTTATTCCTTTATCCTAGGCCTAAGGTTATTAGTCTAGTTTTTTTATTTATTTCTAATTCTTTATTATTCTCTATATCTTCTTATTCTAATTATAATAAACTCTTTTTTATTACTTACGTTACTTGTAATAGAGTTAAAATATTTCTTTACGCCTATTATACTTAATTAAAGCTTACTTATCTTATATCTTTAAAGGATAGTAAATATTATAATAAGTATATCTTAGCTAATATTTAATATAAGTATATACTATTAGGTATCTCTATTATAGAGTATAAGTATTTAATTATTATATAATCTCTTTTTACTAAGTTATATAGGGCGAGCTATTAACTAAGCTTAAGAGATACTATTATTATAACTTATAGAAGCTAAAGCTAAGTATAAGCTAACTTTATATAAGCTAGTAGATCTTTATTCTTATATTAAGCGTCTTTATTAAATAAAGGCTTATAATAATACTAAATTATTTAAATAGTCTTATACCTTAGAAGCTAAAATAGACTTTAAAGATATAGTTTAGGCTACTCTAGCTCTTATTATATTAGACGTTCTTATTACTTCTTTATTTAGTACTAGTAATACTAGTTTTCTTAATTTACTATAAAGTAGTCTAGAAAGTTTTAACTTTAGTAGTCTTTTAGTTTCTTAAGGCAATTAAAATTATCTTCTAGTTCTTATATTTTCTCCTATAGTTATCCTTTTTCGTCTATACCTATCTATTCTACTAAGTAGTAGTTTCTTCTATTATAGAACTAGTATTATAAGATTTCTTTAACTTCTTATTCTTTTTATTCTTTATACGTGTCTACTTTATATACTAGTAGTTCTATATTTTATAGTACTATCTTAAGTAGTACTATATAAAAGGTTAGGTATATCTTTATCTTATTTAGTAGCTTTAGTTTAAATATAACTAGTATAACTTCTTTCTCTATTTTATATAGTTTTATCTTAACGTAGTCTAGTTTTAAACTAGGTTGTTTACTCTTAATATTTTTTCTAACTAACTATACTTTTTCTCTCTCTCTAAATTAAGGTCTTTATTTATACTTCTTATTATAGTATTTTACTATTTAGTTATATAGAAACTCTACGTCTTATCTTAGCTAATTATATATATTTCTAAGTCTATTAGTAAAGTTTTCTCCTTTTAAAAACTAAGATATCTAATTTCTTAGTATCTAGTATATATTAGGCTTAAATCTATAGTTCGCGAAAAAAAGTAAGACTTTTATTACTACGTTCTATACGTTGTTATATACTAACTATACTATAGGTAGTAGTTATACCTAATTATTTTAGTTATAGTTAAAGTAGTATCTTAAGTACTATTCTACTATTTAATTTATTTATTCTAACTATCTATCTATCTATAGATAGTATACTATAGATATTATATATTTAATTCCTAATTATACTATTATTATTCTCTATAGTTTTAATATAAATTATATATCTTTATCTATAATAATCTTATCTAGTAGTCTATATTAACTAATTATAGTTCCTAAAACCTAGTACGTAGTAACTTCTATCTTACTTTTTTCTTTATATAGTTAGAAGTATATATACTTTATAAGTTTATCTACTATTATTAAGATTCTATTATACTTAATTCCTAATACTAAGTCTTTTAACTTAGGTAACTTTGTAATAAAGTCTATTATAATAACTCTTTATAGTTATTCTAATATTTCTACTAGTTATAGCGTCTTATATAGTACGTATCTATTATACTTATTTTTTTAGTATTCTATATAGTCTCTTAGTACTTCTATTACTAGTTATCTTACTTTTAGGATATAATAGTTATATAGTAACTTATTAAAGGTTTTATTAATCTCTTAGTATCTATATACTAGTAGTTTATAGAATTATTATATAAATTCTCTTTATATTTTTCTTAGGATATACGTTTTTCTATAGGCTTATACTAATCTTTTTTAAGTTTTTAGTTTTTTTATTTCTTTAAGTACTTCTTATATTACTTTCTAAATCTATTTATCTATCTTATTACTTGTTTTTTTAAGTATTGTACCTATTTTAAGTATATTTAAGACTAGATATCTTTCTTTATTCTTAACTAGAACTATACTAGTAGTACTTACTTCTTTATATAAGTCTAGTCTTCTACTAAGAGTATTTATAAATTAGTTATCTTTCCTTTTTATATATATAATTTCTATATAAAATATTAATAAGAACTTCTACTATCTTATATAGTATTGTAATAATTCTTTATTTATTATAAATCTTATAAGATTTTTATAGTCTATATAGATTTTTATTTAATACTTTACTCTTTATAGGTATACTCTCTATTATTTAAATACTTTATAAATTACTAGTATCTTTTTATTATAGATTAGGTAGTTAAGCTTTACTAGCTTTATTTTCTTAAAGAAGTATTTAACTAAGTATTCTTTTAAAGTCTTTAGGTTTTCTTATATTAGTGCTATTCTATAGACTAAGTTAGATATATCTATTTTTACTATTACTAGTAGGTCTAGGTTATATATTCTAATAACTAGGTTTTCTATAAATTATTTCTTAATCTTATTAAATACTTCTTTATATTCTCTTATCTATTTAAATAGTATATCTTTCTTTATAAGTCTTATTATTAGTTTTTTATCTTTAGACTATCTTACTATTAACTTTCTATAAAAGTTTACTAGTTTATAGAATTATTATACTTCTTTTAGGTTCTTTAGTATTCGCTATTTATTAATTAATCTAATTTTTTCTAAGTTAATCTTAATCTTTCCTAGTTTAATAATAAATCTAAAGATATCTATTTCTTTTATATAGAATTTATATTTCCTTATTTTAAGAAATATTTTAGCTTCTACTAATTTCTCTAGTACTTTATATACGTGTTATACGTATTCTTACTCTATTTCTAAGAATATAAAGATATTATCTAAATATATAAATATATATATATCTAAGTACTCTCTTAGTACTATATTAATTCTTTCTTAGAATACTACTAGTACGTTTATTAAGCTAAATAGTATAACTAAGTATTTATATAGTTTATACTATATTCTAAATACTATTTTCTATTTGTTACTTTCTTTAATTCTAATCTAGTAGTAGGTATTCTAGTTATCTAATTTTATAAAGATTCTTACTTTTTATAGTTTATCTTATATTATATTAATTTGTAGTAATAGGTATTAATTCTTGTTTATAATTACGTTAGTTTTTCTAAAATCTATATAAGGCCTTTTATTACTTATCTCTTTTTTATCTATAAATATAAGTCTATATACTACTAAGTATTTATATTCTTATATCTATTTTTTTTAGTACGTTTTTAATAAATATTTATTTAATCTTAGGTTTTTTTTTTATCTTTTTATAGACTAAGCTCTATCTTATATCTTTATTTTCTTTTAGATCTATTATTAAATCCTATAACTAATATTCTAGAAAGTAATCTTTAGGTTCTATAAGCTATTTTTCCTATTTCTTATATTCTTCTAGGAATTCTCCTTTATAGGTATTTATATTAGCCTTTAATATATCTATCTTATTATAATTAATTTTTTCTATTCTCTAATTAATATATAGGTTAGTTATCTATAACTATAGTATACCTAGTATTATATCTTATTTATTATTAATTATTGTTATATCTATAATTATATTTTTAATTATTATCTCTTCTAGTTCTAATATAGAGAAAACTATTTTAAACCTAATAGGTTCTTAGAATAGTATTCTTTTAATTATACTTAGTTATTAAAAGTATTTCTTTATTATATATTTTATTCCTTATATTTCTATAAACTTCTTAGATATAAAGTTTCTTATAGCTCTACTATTAATTATTAATTATACTTTCTTTCTTTAGTATATACTTATTTTTATAATATATAGGCCTCTTATACTTTCTAGTTATTCTTATTTAGGTATCTTTATAAATTATCTATCTTTCTAAAGCTATAAGCTTATTTTAAGTTTATATTCTTTATATTTTAAGTATTTATTATACGTATACTTATACTATAGTCTTCTTTAGACGTATTTCTTAGATAGTTTTAGACTAAGTCTTATTACTATATATATATCTTCTAAGATTATTTCTTATCCTTAGATATCTTTTACTAAGATTACTCTTATATAGTTATAGCTTCTTTTTTATATAAGCTATATATTATTATTTATTTTAGGGTTTCTATATATAGTATAATTCTTATCTAGGTATAATATCTATAATACTTTAAAATATACTAGATATTTAGAGACTATTATCTTATTATCCCCTTCTTAGTACTTATTTCTTCTAAGTATATCTATAGTTAAGATATAGTATACTACTAGTACTTTTAGTATATAGGCTTTATTAATCTATTATATTTTTTTTATAAGGTATTACTATTCTCTTTATATAAGTATTCTTTTTACTATAACTATATACTATTTTATTTATTCTTTAAATAGTATAAACTTTATTTCTTTAAGATTATATTCTTTCTAGTCTTTATACACTTCTTCTATACTTATAACTATTAAGTATATCTAAATAAATTTTTATTCTTTATTTTATTCCTCTATATCTATTAATATATAGCTATTATAGCTATATATATCTAGCTAGGTATACTCTATACCTTTTATACTAACTTATTTTTTACTTTTTTATAGTTTTTTAAAGGAAGCTATATATTATAAGTATAATAAGAGAAATCGAGATAGAGCTAATTAGTCCTAACTTAGATACTAACAAAGTATAAGATAAGTAGAGTAATAATCTTTATTAGGAAACTACTTATAACTAAGATATATAGTAGTAATCTATAATTATATATAAATAGATTAGTATAATCTATAAAGTTATATAAATAGATTACTACGAGTATATAGTTAATATAATACGTATTATTAGGATAGTATTAGTAATTTAATTCTTTAACTATAGAACGCTAATATAAGATAGTAATAAAATATCTTTTATTATTTATAGTTATTATAGATTACTATATAAGCTTTTATTATTACTTTGTAATCTACTAACTCTAAAAGATAGGTACTTATAGTTAATAATAAGTAGCCTATTATACCTTACTAATTTAGTTATTATAAGAAGTAAAGTATAAGTAACGTATAGTCTAGCTAATATAATAGTAGAAAGTTTAATAAGTAAAGTACTTAAAAGTAGTTATAAGTCTAATAGTACTATATAAAAAATAATTAAAGACTAAATTAATAACTTAATCTTAGAAAAAGAAGATATAAAGATAGTAATTAATACTTTAGAAATATAGAATAAGAAACTATAAGACTACGTAAAATAAAATAAAGTATAAATTAAGGCTATTATTATAGGCTAGAACTAGATAGAATTAATTACCTAAAGACTAGAGATAAGTATAATAAAGAAGCTACTAAAAATACTTATTCTTAAGAAGTTTAATAAAATAAAAAAGAAACTAAGACTCTTTATTATATTAGTATAGCTCTAGATAGATATATAAGTACTATACTTTAATATAAAAGAAAAGAAAGTAATATATATTAGATTATACCTTAAAGAAGACGTAATAAGATAGTATACATCTTACTAAACTAATTATATAATATATTCTCTAATAACCTAAAAAGATAAGACTAAAGCTATTTTTAGAAGTTATAAATACTTTACTAAACGAATAAGAGTAGTATTTATAGATATAGATATTACCTAATAAGCTAAAAAATAGCTAGAAAAGCTTATATAAAGTTAAAGTATTCCTAAGTACGTATTATAATTTAAATAACTATTGCAAAATATAGAATAGAATAAGTTAGCTTTAATATTACGATTTAAATAAAGACTAAACTCTAAAATATAATATAAAATAATCTATATAGAAAAACTAAAGATACTAGAAGCTCTAAAGTAATAAGTAATCTAAATTAATAATAATCTTTAAAAATAAAAGAAGAATAAATATAGAGGTTATACCTAGAACTATAATAAAGGAGACTTTATAGTCTTTAACGTAAATAAAGATAAAAAAAAGAAAAAAAATAAAGACTTTATATACTTTAACTATAGTAAGAAAGGATACTATATAAAAGACTACTAATTATAAAAGAAGAAAGATATAGTATACTATAAATATAAGAAACTAAGATACTTTATAAAAGACTATAAAAGTAAAGACCTAAAGAAAGAAACTTAGTTAAAAATAATAGAGAAGAAGAAAGAAGTACTATAAGTATAGGCTAAACCTTAGGAAAAAGTAGCTAGAAGTAAAGAAATATAATATATAATACTCTACTAGACCTTTTATTATAATAATAACTACTATATATATCTTTCTAGTAAATAGAAAGTAGTATAGTTCCTATAAAAATAGAAATATAAAGTAGCTATTATAAAAGAAAGAATAAAAGTATAGCTAGAAGAAATAGTATATATAATAGACTTACTAATAGAAGATTTAGAAAGAGAAGAGCTGTAGATTCTATTAATTAAGGCTAAAGGACTAGTACTAGATAAAGAGACTACTATAACTACTTCTAAAAAACTATAAAGAAGTAAAGAATAAGTTAGTATAAAAAGTATAGAATATACCTAGCTAATAATATATAGCTATAATAGCTATATAATAATAGATATAGTAGAATAAAATAAAGAATAGAGATTTATTTAAATATACTTAATAGTTATAAGTATAAAAGAAGTGTATAAAGACTAAAAAGAATATAATCTTAAAAAAATAAAGTTTATACTATTTTAAAAATAGATAAAGTAATATATAGTTATAGTAAGAAGAATACCTATATAAAGAGAATAGTAATACTTTATAAAAAAGACGTAATAGATTAATAAAGCCTATATACTATAAGTACTAGTAGTATACTATATCCTAATAATAAATACGCCTAGTAAAGATAAATACTAAGAAAGAGATAATAAAATAATAAACTTAAAA
This sequence comes from Ophiosphaerella korrae, assembly GCA_028456385.1. Classification (NCBI taxonomy): domain Eukaryota; kingdom Fungi; phylum Ascomycota; class Dothideomycetes; order Pleosporales; family Phaeosphaeriaceae; genus Ophiosphaerella; species Ophiosphaerella korrae. Next base: position 14,327 of record JALNQF010000504.1, on the reverse strand, counting down.
CACTTAGTATATTTTAAAGTATTATAGATATTATACCTAGATAAGAATTATATTATATATAGAAACTCTAAAGTAAATAATAATATATAGCTTATAAGAAGAAGAGGCTATAATTATATAAGAGTAATTCTAGTAAAAAATATCTAAGGATAAGAAATAATCCTAGAAGATAGATACTTAGTAGTAAAACCTAGACCTAAATTATTAAAGAAATACGTCTAAAGAGGACTATAGTATAGATATATAAATAATAAATATTTAAAATACAAAAAGTATAAACTTAAAGTAGAGCTATAGCTCTAAAAGAATAGATAATTTACTAAGACGCCTAAGTAAAAAAAGCTAGAAGGTATAAGAAGCCTATATATTTTAAAAATAAGTATATACTAAAGAAAGAAAGTATAACTAATAATTAATAGTAGAGCTACAAGAAACTTTATATTAAAGAAGTTTATAGAAATATAAAAAATAAGATATAAAATAAAAGAATACTCTTAATAACTAAGTATAATTAAAGGAAAACTATTCTAAGAACTTATATAGTATAAGATAGTACCTTTAATACTAAGGTTAAAAGAACTAGAAATTAAAAATATAGTTATAGATATAATAATAATTAATAATAAATAAGATATAATATTAGAAATACTATAGTTATAAATAACTAACCTATATATTAATTAGAAGATATGAAAAAATAGTTACTCTAAAATAGATATATTAAAAGCTAATATAAATACTTATAAAAGAGAATTCTTTAAAAAATATAAGAAATAAGAAAAGTAGCTTATAGAGCTAAAAGATTACTTTCTAGAATATTAACTATAAGACTTAGTAATAAAACTAGAAGAAGGTAAAGATATAAGATAGAGCTTAGTCTACTAAAAAATAGAAAAAGAATCTAAAATTAAATAAGCGTTTATCTAAAATATAATAAAAAAAAGATAGATAAAAGAGTCTAAATCCTTAGTAGTATATAGACTTATATTTATAGATAAAAAGGGAATAGATAATAAAAGACTCTACGTAGATTTTAGAAAAACTAGCGTAATTATAAATAAGAACTAGTATCTACTACTATAAATAAATAAAATATAAGATAGACTATAAAGAGTAAAAATCTTTACAAAGTTAGATATTTAGAATATATACTACTAGATTAGAATTAAAAAAAGTAATAAGTAAAAGATAGTATTTAGAATATAGTATAGACTATATAAATACTTAGTTATACTATTTAGCTTAATAAACGTACTAGTAGTATTCTAAGAGAGAATTAATATAGTACTAAGAGAATACTTAGACGTATTTATATTTATATACCTAGATAATATCTTTATATTCTTAGAAATAGAAGAAGAATATATACAATATATATATAAAGTACTAAAGAAATTAGTAGAAGCTAAAATATTCTTTAAAATAAGAAAATACAAGTTCTATATAAAAGAAATAGACTTCCTTAGATTTATTATTAAACTAGGAAAAATTAAGATTAACTTAGAAAAGATTAGATTAATTAATAAATAGCTAATACTAAAAAACTTAAAAGAAGTATAATAATTTTATAAGCTAGCTAACTTTTATAAGAAGTTAATAGTAAGATACTCTAAAGATATAGAATTAATAATAAGACTTATAAAAAAAAATATACTATTTAAATAGATAAAAGAATATAAAAAAGTATTTAATAAAATTAAAAAAAAGTTTATAAAGAACCTAGTTATTAGAATATATAACCTAGACCTACTAGTAATAGTAAAAATAGACGTATCTAACTTAGTCTATAGAATAGTACTAATACAAGAAGACCTAGAGACTAGAAAGGAATATTTAGTTAAATACTTCTCTAAGAAGATAAAAATAGTAGAACTTAATTATCTAATCTATAAGAAAGAAATACTAGTAATTTATAAAGTATTTAAATAATAGAGAGTATACTTATAAGAAGTAAAATATTAGATAAAGGTCTATATAGACTATAAGAATCTTATAAAATTTATAATAAATAAAGAACTATTATAGTACTATATAAGATAGTAAGAGTTTCTATTAACGTTTAATATAGAAATTATATATATAAAAAAAAAGATAACTAATTAGTAGATACTTTTAGTAGAAGACTAGACTTATAAAAAGAAGTAAGCGCTACTAGTATAGTTTTAGTTAAGAATAAAGAAAGATATTTAGTTCTAAATATACTTAAAATAGCTATAATACTTAAAAGAATAAGTAGTAAGCTTAATAAATAGAGTCGAAAAATAACATAAGAAATATCTAAAGAAATAAGAAAATTAGAAATCTAAGAAAGATTAGTATAAGCCTATAGAAGAATATATATTCTAAACAAAATATAGAGAGAATTTATATAATAATTCTATAAATTACTAGTATATAGTTATTAAAGAATTAAAAAAATATTAGATAGACTACTATAAAATTATTATATTCTAAAAGTAAAATAATTAGTAATAGAAGTACTAAAAGACTATATAGAATACTATAGAAATAAGTATAATAGATACATACTATATAAAATACTATAACTAGTAGAAATACTAGAATAACTATAAGAAGTTATTATAATAGACTTTATTACAAAGTTACCTAAATCTAAAGACCTAATATTAAGAGTTAAGTATAATAGAATCTTAATAATAGTAGATAAACTAATAAAATATACGTACTTCTAACTATATAAAGAGAAAAGTAAGATAGAAGTTACTATATACTAGGTTCTAGGAACTCTAATTAGTTAATATAGACTACTAGATAAGATTATTATAGATAGAGATATATAATTTATATTAAAACTATAGGGAATAATAATAGCGTAATTAGGAATATAGTATATAATATTTATAGTATATTATCTATAAATAGATAAATAGTTAGAATAAATAAATTAAATAGTAGAATAATACTTAAGATACTACCTAAACTATAACTAGAATAATTAAGTATAGCTACTACTTATAGTATAGTTAGTATATAATAGCGTAAAGAATATAGTAATAAAAGTATAACTCTTCTTTATAAACTATATATTTAAACCTAATATATACTAGATACTAAGAAACTAAATATCTTAGTCTTTAAGAAGAAAAAACTTTACTAATAGACTTAAAGATATATATAATTAACTAAGATAGGATATAGAATTCTTATATAATTATATAGCTAAGTACTATAATAAAAAGTATAAAGAAAGACCTTAATTTAGAGAAAGAGAAAAAGTATAGTTAGTATAGAAAAATATTAAAAGTAAACAACTAAGTTTAAGATTAGACTACGTTAAAATAAAACTATATAAAATTAAGAAAGAAGTTATACTAGTTATATTTAAGCTAAAGCTACTAAATAAGATAAAGATATACTTAATATTTTACGTAGCTTTACTAGAATAAGTACTATAAGAAGTAAAACTACTAGTATATAAAGTAGATATATATAGAGAATAAGAAGAATAAAAAGTTAAAGAAATTTTATAGTACTAGTTTTATAATAGAAAGAACTACTACTTAGTAGAATAGATAGGTATAAATAAAAAAAGATAACTATAAGAGAAAATATAAGAACTAGAAGATAATCTTAATTACTTTAAGAAATTAGAAGACTACTAAAATTAAAACTCTCTAAAGCACCTTGTAGTAAACTAAAAAAATTAACGCTACTACTACTAGATAGAGAGGCGATAGGAATACCTAATATAATAAGAATAGCCTCTACTATAGCTTTAAAATTAAGCTTAGACTTAATAAAAGTAGCTTACGTAATAAACTTTTTATTATTTAAAGCCTTTATCTTATAAAGATAAACTAAACGAGCGTAATATTCTACCTATATACTTAGAATATAATTACGTTCTTTTTTAGCTTTAGTAATCTATTTAGATAGTTTATCTTAAGTATAGTTAATAGCTCTCCCTATTATAAATAAGTATAGATATATAAGTAAGTATTCTTAACTTATATTCTATAAGAGATACGCTAAAACAATTATAAGATATATAAGCGTTAGTATAAATATATACCTTATAGGCTTTACTATATTATAAGAAAATATACTCTAGAGGAGAATTTAAAGACTTATAATAAGAATAAAGAAATATAGCTATACTATAACGTAATATATAATTAGCTAACTAAAAGTAATAAAGAGTAGATTTAGTAAGTATAAAAGAGGATAAAGAACTCTATATTAATAAAGAAATAAGATTAATAACTTTAGCTCTAAGATAGATAAACTAAGACCTATTTAGAAGAGGAGATAGTATTATAAGTCTAATAAGAGAAATTAAGATAAAGCTAATTAGTTTTAACTTAGATACTAATAAAGTATAGGACAAGTAGAGTAATAATCTTAATTAGGAAACTACTTATAACTAGAATATATAGTAGTAATCTATAATTACATATAAATAGATTAGTAGTAATCTATAATAATATACTAATAAATTAAAGTAATCTATAGTTATATATAAATAGATTAGTATAATCTATAAAGTTATATAAATAGATTACTATAAGTATATAGTTAATATAATATATATTATTAGAATAGTATTAGTAATTTAATCTTTTAACTATAGAACGCTAATATAAAATAGTTATAAAATATCTTCTATTATTTATAGTTATTATAGATTACTATATAAGCTTTTATTATTACCTTATAATCTACTAACTTTAAAAGATAAGTACTTATAGTTAATAATAGGTAGCTTATTATACTATAGTAGTCTCTTTATCTTATACTTATCTTTTAGCTTAAATTAATAGTACTAGAGACTCTTCTCTTTCTAGATCTTCTACTAGTAAGTTTATTACGTATACTATTTCTTTTAGCTATACTTTTATTTTATCTTCTTTTATTATAACTACTCTATATCTCTATTTCTATAAGAACTATACTACTCCCTATTTACTAAAAAGATATATATAGTAGTTATTATTATAATAAAAAGTTTAATAGAGTATTATATATTATACTTCTTTACTTCTAGCTACTTTCTCTTAAGGTTTAGCTTATACTTATAGTACTTCTTTTTTCTTTTTAGTTATTTTTAACTAAGTTTCTTTTTTTAGGTCTTTACTTCTATAGTCTTTTATAAAGTATCTAGGTTTCTTATATTTATAATATACTATATCTTTTTTCTTTTATAATTAGTAGTCTTATACGTAGTAACCTTTCTTACTATAATTAAAGTATATAAAGTCTTTATTCTTTTTTTTCTTTTTCTTTTTATTTACGTTAAAGATTATAGAGTTTCTAGTATTCTAGTTTTAGGTTTAGCTACTATACTTATTCTTTTTCTATTCTTAAAAATTATTATTAATTTAGATTACCTATTATTTTAGAGCTTTTAGTATCTTAGGTTTTTCTATATATATTATTTTATATTAGATTTTAGAGTTTAGTCTTTATTTAAATTATAATATTAAAGCTAACTTATTTTATTCTATATTTTATAATAGTTATTTAAATTATAATATATATTCTAGAATACTTTTACTTTGTATAAGCTTTTTAAGTTTTTTTTTTGCTTATTAGGTAATATCTATATCTTTAAATACTACTCTTATTTATTTAGTAAAGTATTTATAACTTCTAAAAATAGCTCTACTCTTATCCTTTTAGGTTATTAGAGAATATATTATATAATCTATCTAGTAAGGCTTATACTATCTTATTATATTTTCTTTAAAGTGTAGTCTAATATATATTACCTTTTTCTCTTCTATATTAAAGTATAGTACTTATACGTCTATCTAGAGCTATACTAATACTATAAAAGGTTTTAATTTTTCTCTTATTCTATTAAACTTTTTAAGTATAAGTATCTTTAGTAGTTTCTTTATTATACTTATCTCTAGGTATTATATAATTAATTCTATTTAGTTTTATCCTTTAATAATAGCTCTAATCTAGGCCTAATTCTATTTTATATATTCTTAAAGTTCTTTATTCTAGGTTTCTAAAGTATTAATTACTATTTTTATATCTTCTTTCTTAGAGATTAAGTTATTTATATAGCTCTTAATATCTTTCTATACTATATTATCTAACTTATAGCTACTTATAAGTACTTTAGCTATTTTTTTTAGTTAAACCTTTTACTATTATATTAGCTAGACTATATACTACTTACGCTTTACTTCTTATAATAACTTAATTAGTAAGGTATAATAGGTTTCCTATTATTAACTATAGGTACCTATCTTAAAAGTAGTTAGTAGATTATAAAGTAATAGTAAAAGCTTATATAAAGATCTATAATAACTATAAATAGTAGAAGATATTTTATAACTATTTTATACTAGCGTTCTATAGTTAAAAGATTAAATTACTAATAATATCCTAATAATATATATCTTACTAACTATATACCTAGGCTTCTTAGCTAGCTTTATAATTTGTATTTACTAAGATTATAAATTATAAATTTATTACGTACTTAGCTTTATACTTTATATTTACTAAGATTATAAATTACGAATTTATTATATATCTCTATTATAGTTAGCCTCTTAGTCTAGCTTATTTCTTTACAAGTTATATATATTATTATTATCTATAGTAAGGCTAATTAGTTTAAATAAGTTTCTTTATATTATAGCTATAATATATAACTAGTAAGTATTTTTAAATAAACTTTAATTCTTTATTTTATTCTACTATATTTATTATAGTATAGCTATTATAACTATATATATTTAACTAAGTATACTTTATATATCTTATATTAATTTATTTCTTATCTCTTTTTAGTCTTTTAGAAGTAATTATAGTAGTTTCTTTATCTAGTACTAGTCTTTTAGCCTAAATTAATAGAGTCTAGAGTTCTTCTCTTTTTAAGTCTTTAATTAGTAAGTATATTATATATTTTATTTCTTTAAGCTATACTTAAGTTCTTTATTTTTTTATTACTACTACTCTATTCTTTTATAAAAACTATTTTACTTTCTACTTACTAGAAAAGTATATATAGTAGTTATTATAGCTATAATAAGAAAAAGCTAATTTAAGCTAGTTAGCTCTACTATAAATAATAAAAGTACGTATAACTTATAAAATAATAAACTTAATAAGAAAACTAACTATAATAGAGATACGTAATAAATTTATAATTCGCGATCTTAGTAAATATAAAGTATAAAGCTAGCTAAAAGACTTAAGTATATAGTTAGTAGTAATACCTATTATTAGGATAGTATTAGTAATTTAATTATTAACTACAAGTAATAATACTAAGATAGTTGTAAAACATCTTCTATTATTATAAGCTTATTATAGATTATAATATAAATTCTTATTATTACTTTTTAATTTACTAATACTTTTAGGCTACTAGGAAGTTAACTCTAGTAATACCTATTACACCTTATAAATTTAGTTATTATAAGAAGTAAAGTATAAGTAGCGTATAGTTTAGCTAATATAATAGTAAAAAGTTTAACTAAATAATTAAGTAAAGTTCTTAAAAGTAGTTATAAATTAGATAGTACTATATAAGAAATAATTAAAGATAATATTAATAAACTAATTAATAATAAAGAAGATATAAAGATAGTAATTAAAACTTTAGAAATATTAAATAAAAAACTATAAGACTATGTAAAGTAAAATAAAGTATAAATTAAAGCTATTATTAAAGAATAGAACTAAATAGAACTAATTACCTAATAATTAGAAATAAGTGTAATAAAGAAACTACTATAAATACTTATTTTTAAGAAGTTTAATAGAATAAGAGAAAAACTAAAACCTTTTATAGCTTTAGTATAACTCTAAATAGATATATAAGTAATATACTTTAATATAGAAGAAAAGAAAGTAATATATATTAGAATATACTTTAAAGAAGATATAATAAGATAGTTTAAACCTTACTAGATAGATTATATAATATACGCTCTAATAATATAAAAAGATAAAACTAGAACTATTTTTAAAAGTTATAAATACTTTACTAGGTAAATAAAAGTAGTATTTAGAGATATAGATATTACCTAATAAGTAAAAGAAAAGCTTAAAAGACTTATATAATAAAAGAGTATACCTAAGTATATATTATAGTTTAAATAACTATTATAAAATATAAAGTAGAATAAATTAGTATTAATATTATAATTTAAATAAAAATTAAATAAAAAAATCTAATATAAGATAATCTATATAAAGAAGCCTAGAATACTAAAAGCTCTAAAGTAATAAGTAATATAAATTAATAATAATCTTTAAAAATAGAAGAAGAATAAGTATAGTACTTAACTTAGAAACTAAGATGTTAGAGACCTTATAATCTTTAATACTAATAAGGATAAAAAAAAGAAAAAGAATAAAGACTTTATATATATTAACTATAGTAAGAAAAGCTACTATATAAAAGATTACTAATTATAAAAGAAAAAAGATATAGTATATTATAAATATAGAAAACTAAGATACTTTATAAAAGATTATAAAAGTAAAAATTATAAGAAAGATAAAGAAGCTTAGTTAAAAATAACTAAAAGAAAGAAAGAAGTACTATAAGTATAAGCTAAACCTTAGAAAAAAGTAGCTAGGAGTAAAGAACTATAATATATAATACTCTACTAGACCTTTTATTATAAAGGTAACTACTATATATATTAATCTAGTAAAGAGAGAGTAAGATAGTTCTTATAAAAAAATAAAGTAGTAGTAATAAAAAAAAGAATAAAAGTATAGCTAAAAAAAATAGTATATATAATAGACTTACTAATAAAAGACTTAAAAGGAGAAAGACTCTAGATTCTATTAATCTAGGCTAAAGAATAAGTACTAGATAAAGAGACTACTATAGCTTATTCTAAAAGACTATAAGAAAGTAAAAAATAAGTTAGTATAAAAAGTATAAAGTATACCTAGCTAGATATATATAGCTATAATAGCTATATAACTATAGATATAAAGAAATAAAATAAGTAATAAAAGTTTATTTAAAAATACTTACTAGTTATAAGTATAGAGAAGGCGTATAAAGACTAGAAAAAATATAATTTTAAAGAAATAAAGTTTATACTATTCTAGGAATAAATAAAGTAATATATAGTTATAGTAAAAAGAATACCTATATAAAGAGAATAGTAGTACCTAATAAAAAAAATATAATAGATTAATAAAGCCTATATACTAAGAGTACTAGTAATATACTATATCTTAACTATAGATATACCTAGAAAAGATAAGTACTAAGAAGAGAATAATAAAATAATAGATCTAAAATATCTAGTATATTTTAAAGTATTATAGATATTATACCTAGATAAGAATTACACTATATATAAGAACTCTAAAGTAAATAATAGTATATAGCCTATAAAGAAAAGAGGCTATAACTATATAAGAGTAATTATAGTAGAAGATATATAAAGATAGAAAGTAATCCTAGAAGATAAATACGTAGTAGTAAGGCCTAGATTAAAACTATCTAAGAAATACGTCTAAAGAAGACTATAGTATAAATATATATATAATAAATATCTAAAGTATAAAGAGTATAAACTTAAAGTAGAGCTATAGCTTTAGAAAGATAGATAATTTATAGAATTACCTAAGTAAAAATAGCTAGAAAGTATAAGAGGCCTATATATTATAAAAATAAGTATATACTAAAGAAAGAAAGTAAAATTAATAATTAATAGTAGAGCTATAAGAAACTTTATATTAAAGAAGTTTATAGAAATATAAGGAATAAGCTATATAATAAAGAAATACCTTTAATAACTAAGTATAATTAAAGAAAAACTATTCTAAGAACTTATTAGATTTAAAATAAATCTCTTTATACTTAAACTAGAAGAGATAATAATTAAAAATATAGATATAGATATAATAACAATTAATAATAAATAAGATATAATACTAGGTATACTATAGTTATAAATAACTAACTTATATATTAATTAGAGAATAGAGAAAATTAGCTACTATAAAATAGATACGCTAAAGGCTAATATAAGTATATATAAAGGAGAATTCCTAGAAGAATATAAAAAGTAAGAAAAATAGCTTATAGAGCCTAAAGACTATCTTCTAAAATATTAGCTATAGGACTTAGTAATGAACCTAAAAGAAGATAAAGATATAAGATAGAGCCTAGTCTATAGAAAGATAGAAGAAAAATCTAAGATTAAATAAGTATTTATTAAAAACGTACTAAAGAAAAGATAAATATAAAAATCTAAATCTTTAGTAGTATATAAACTTATATTTATAGATAAAAAAGAAATAAGTAATAAAAAGCTCTACGTAGATTTTAGAAAAACTAATATAATTATAAATAAGAATTAATACTTATTACTATAAATTAACATAATATAAAATAGGCTATAAAGAGTAAGAATCTTTATAAAGCTAGATATCTAAAATACTTACTACTAGATTAGAATTAAAAAAAGTAATAAATAGAAAATAGTATTTAGAATATAGTATAAACTATATAAGTACTAAGTTATACTCTTTAGCTTAATAAATATACTAGTAGCCTTTTAAAAAAGAATTAATATAGTACTAAAAGAGTACTTAGACGTATTTATATTTATATACTTAGATAATATCCTTATATTCTTAGAAATAGAAGAAGAATACGTATAATATATATATAAAGTACTAGAAAAGCTAGTAGAAAGTAAGCTATTTCTTAAGATAAAAAAATACAAATTCTATATAAAAGAAATAGACTTTCTAAGATTTATTATAGAACTAGGAAAGATTAAGATTAACTTAAAAAAAATTAAGTTAATTAATAAATAGCTTATACTAAAAAACCTAAAAGAAGTATTATAATTTTATAGGTTAGTAAACTTTTATAGAAAATTAATAGTAAGATAGTTTAAAGATATAGAACTAATTATAAGACTTATAAAAAAAGATATACTATTTAAATAAACTAAGGAATATAATAAAGTATTTAAGAAAATTAAGAGAAAGTTTATAAAAAACCTAGTTATTAGAATATATAACCTAGACCTACTAGTAATAGTAAAAATAAACGTATCTAATTTAGTCTATAGAATAGTACTAATATAAGAAGACTTATAAACTAAAAAACAATACTTAGTTAAATACTTTTCTAAGAAGATAATAATAGTAGAACTAAACTACTTAATTTAAAATAAAGAAATACTAGTAATCTATAAAGTATTTAAATAATAAAGAGTATACTTATAAAGAGTAAAGTATTAGATAAAGGTCTATATAAACTATAAGAATCTTATAAGATTTATAATAAATAAAGAACTATTATAATAATATAGAAGATAGTAGGAATTCTTATTAATATTTAATATAGAAATTATATATATAAAAGAGAAAGACAACTAATTTATAAATACTCTTAGAAGAAGACTAGACTTATAAGAAGAAGTAAGTACTACTAGTATAGTTCTAGTTAAGAATAAAAAAGAATATCTAGTCCTAAATATACCTAAAATAGCTATAATACTTAAAAGGAAAAGTAGTAAACTAAATAAATAGATTTAGAAAATAACGTAAAAAGTACCTAAAAAAATAAAAAAATTAGAGATCTAAAAAGAACTTATATAAGCTTATAGAAGAATATATATTCTAAAGAAGATTTAGAGAGAATTTATATAATAATTTTATAAATTACTAGTATATAGATACTAAGGAATTAATAAAACTCTAGATAAGTTACTAAGAGAATACTATATCTTAAAAGTAAGATAACTAGTAATAGAAGTACTATAAGATTATATAGAATATTAAAGAAATAAGTATAATAGATATATACTATATAGAATACTATAACTAGTAAAAGTACTAAAATAACTATAAGAAGTTATTATAATAGACTTTATTATAAAATTACCTAAATTAAAAGATTTAATATTAGGAGTTAAGTATAATAGAATCCTAATAATAGTAGATAAACTTATAAAGTACTTATACTTTAGACTATATAAAGAGAAAAGTAAGATAGAAGTTACTATATATTAGGTTCTAGGAACTATAATTAGTTAATATAGACTACTAGACAAGATTATTATAAATAGAGATATAAGATTTATATTAAAACTATAGAGAATAATAATAGTATAATTAGGAATTAAATATATAATATCTACTACGTATTATCTATAAGTAGATAGATAGTTAGAATAAATAAATTAGATAGTAGAATAGTACTTTAGATACTACCTTAACTATAACTAGAACAATTAGGTATAACTATTACTTATAGTATAGTTAGTATATAATAGTATAAAGAATATAATAATAAAAGTATTACTTTTCTTTATAAATTATAGATTTAACCCTAATATATATAGAATACTAAGACCTAAAATATCTTAGTTTTTAAGAAGAGAAAACTTTACTAATAGACTTAGAAATATATATAATTAATTAAGATAAGACGCAAAGTTTCTATATAATTAAATAGCTAAGTACTATAATAAAAAATATAAAGAAAGTCCTTAATTTAAAGAAAGAGAAAAAGTATAGTTAATATAAAAGAATATTAAGAGTAAATAACTTAGTTTAAAACTAGACTACGTTAAAATAAGACTATATAAAGTTAAGAAAGAAGTTATACTAGATATATTTAAATTAAAGCTACTAAATAAAATAAAGATATACTTAACCTTCTATATAATATTACTTAAGATAGTACTATAGAATATAGAACTACTAGTATATAAAGTAAATACGTATAGAGAATAAGAAAAATAAGAAGTTAAAGAAATCTTAGTATACTAGTTCTATAATAGTAGAAACTATTACCTAGTAAAATAGATAAGTATAGATAAAAAAGAGTAACTATAAGAAGATATATAAGAACTAAAAGAGTTCTAAAGTTAAAACCTTCTAGAGCGCTTTATAGTAAACTAAGAAAATTAATACTACTAATAATAAATAAAGAGATATTAGAAATGTCTAATATAATAGAAGCTAGAGTAGCCTCTATAGTATCCTTAAGGTCTATCTTAGCTTCTAAAGTATAAGACTATTTAGATAATTTAGTATTATTATAGGCTTTTATCTTATAAAAACACTTTATATAAGAATAAAGATCTACTAGTTTATAAAGAGTTAGCTTATACTTAGTCTTAGCTTCTATAAGCTATAATAATAGTATCTCTTAAGCTTTGTTAATAGCTTACCTTATATAACTTAGTAAGAAGAGACTATATAGAAATTAAGTACTTATACTCTATAAGAGAAATACCTAAGAAAGTATATTTATATTAAATATTAGTAAGAATATACTTACTATAATACTTACTATCTTTTAAAAAAATAAGATAAGTAAGCTTTAACTAAGTATAATAGGCGTAAAGAAATATTTTAACTCTATTACAAGTAATATAAGTAATAAGAAGAAGTTTATTATAATTAGAATAAGAAGATATAAAGAATAATAAAGAACTAGAAATAAATAAAAAAACTAGACTAATAACTTTAGGCCTAGGGTAGAGAAATAAAAACTTACTTAAAGAAGAGAATAGTATTATAGCTATAATAAGAAAAAGCTAATTTAAGCTAGTTAGCTTTACTATAGATAATAAAAGTATATATAACTTATAAGATAATAAACTTAACTAAGAAACTAACTATAATAGAGATACGTAATAAATTTATAATTTTTAATCTTAGTAAATATAAAGTATAAAGCTAAGTACGTAATAAATTTATAATTTATAATCTTAGTAAATATAAAGTATAAAGCTAGCGAAAGGACTTAAGTATATAGTTAGTAGTAATACCTATTATTAAGATAGTATTAGTAATTTAATTATTAACTATAAGTAATAATACTAAGATAGTTATAAAATATCTTTTATTATTATAAGCTTTTTATAGATTATAATATAAACTCTTATTATAACTTCTTAATCTACTAATACTTTTAAGCTACTAAGAAGTTAACCCTAGTAATACTTATTACAAGAGTATTATATACTATATTTCTCTTATTACTACTACTTTTTTCTAGAGCTTAGCTTATACTTTAGGTACTTCTTTCTTACTTTTAGTTATTTTTAACTAAGCTTCTTTATCTTTTTTAAGATCTTTACTTCTATAGTTTTTTATAAAGTATTTTACTTTTTTATATTTATAATATACTTTATCTTTTTTTTACTTTAACTAATAATCTTTTATATTATAGGTGTAATAGAAGAAATCGAGATAGAACTAATTAGTCCTAATCTAGGCGCTAACGAAGTATAGGACAAGTAAGGTAACAACCTTAATTAGGAGACTACATATAACTAGGACACCTAGGCTAATCTATAATCTATAGACTCTTAGTATTAATAGATTATAGATTAAGA
>JALNQF010000503.1:0-25779 GCA_028456385.1 Ophiosphaerella korrae | reverse complement strand
TTAAGTAGCTATATCTTATATAGCTCTAAATAATATAGTTAGAGCTTATTAGTAGTATATACGCTAGTAATAGCTAGTACTAACGTAATTAAGTAAAAGACTCTAAAACAATAAGCTAGACGATAGCGCTAAAAGCTTAAGCACTTACTTATTATTATATAAACTAAAGTAGAGTAAATAGAGTAGTATACTAGACGAGCTACTCCTATAAGTACTAATAGACTATAACTTAAATATAGAGCTTGCTATAGTGAATACTATAATTATAGTAGCTACTTAGCTTAAGCTATAGCCTTAGCTATAGCTATAAGCTTATCTATATTAAGATAAGCTACTACTACTACTATAGAATTAGAAGTACTTATATACGCACCTATATAGGTAGCTCTTTAAATAAGTAGCTTAGAAAGAGATTAATACGCTACTAGTAGCTAGTACCTAAGAGGAGATAGAGCGCTTATAATTAAGTAATTAGCTACTACCTCTAAAGTAGGTTTTTATATATAAACTTAACTAAGATAGCTACTTTCTTAAGTATAAAGCTTAGATTATAGTACGTAGAGACTTCTAAATAATTAATTTAATACAATTAACTTACGCTACTACGTTAGCAGCGCGCTTGTTTTAAACTGCAATAGTAATTTGTTATAGGTATAACAAAAGGAATTAAGATAGAACTAATCGATCTCGACTTAAGTGCTAACAAGGTATAGGATAAGTAGAGGAACGACCTAGATTAGGAAACTATATATAACTAGGACACCTAGGGTAATCTATAATCTGTTAACTCTTAGTACTAATAGATTATAGATTAGGGTAATCTATAATCTATTAGTCTTAGTAACTATAGATTATAGATTATATTAAGTATATAGATAGTAGAATGTATATTATTAGGATAGTATTAGTAATTTAATCCTTTAACTACAGAACGCTAATACAAGATAGTTGCAAAACATCTTCTATTGTTTATAGTTATTATAGATTACTACACGAGCTTTTGTTATTACTTTACAATCTACTAACCCTTTTAAGATAGGCGCCTGTAGTCGACGATAGGCGGCCTATTATACCTTACCGATTTAGTTATTGCGAGAAGCGAAGCGTAGGTAACGCACAGTCTAGCTAACACGATAGTAGAAAGTTTAACTAAACAAGCAGCAAAAGCACCCCTAAGCAGCTATAAGTTAGATAATACCGTATAGAAAGTAGTTAGAGATTACATAAACAATCTAATCTCTAAAAAAGAAGATATAAAAATAGTAATCGACGCACTAAAGACTTAGAATAAGGAACTTTAAGATTATATAAAACAAAATAAGGTACAAATTAAGGCTATTATAGAAGGACAAAACTAGATTAAATTAATTACGTAACGCCTAGAAATAAGTGCAATAAAGAAACTACTAAAGATACTAATCCTCAAGAAATTTAACAGAACAAGGGAGAAACTAAGACCCTTTATTGTATTAGCACAACTCTAGATAGATATATAAGTACTATACTTCGACATAGAAGAGAAGAAGGTAATATATATTAGATTACACCTTAAAGAAGACGTAATAAGATAGTATAAACCTTACTAGATAGACTATACAACATATTCTCTAATAACCTAGAAGGACAAAACAAGAGCTATTTTTAGAAGTTATAAATACTTTACTAAACGAATAAGAGTAGTATTTAGGGATATAGACGTTACCTAATAAGCTAAAAAGTAGTTAGAAAAGCTTACATAAAACTAGAGTGTTCCTAAGTACGTATTATAATTTAAGTAACTATCCTAAAATATAGAATAGAACGAGTTAGCCTTAATATTACAATTTAAACAAGGACTAAACTCAAAAATACAATACGAAATAATCTACATAGAAAAACTAAGGATACTAGAAGCCCTAAAGTAATAGGCAATCTAAATTAACAATAATCTTCGAGAATAGAAAAAGAACAAGTATAGCACCTAAAGTAGAAACTAGGATACTAGAGACCTTATAATCCTTAATACTAACAAGGATAAGAGAAAGAAGAAGAATAAAGACTTTACGTACTTTAACTATAGTAAGAAAAGTTACTATACAAAAGATTATTACTTACAAAAGAAGAAGGATATAGTATATTATAAATATAGGAAACTAGGATACTTTGCAAAAGACTATAAAAGTAAAGATCTTAAGAAAGAAAACTAGTTAAAAACAACTAAAAAGAAGAAAGAAGCACTATAAGTATAGGCTCAACCTTAAGAAAAGGTAGCTAAGAGCAAAGAAATATAACACGTAATACTCTATTAGACTTTTTGTTACAAAGACAACTACTATATATATCTTTTTAGTAAATAGGGAGTAGGATATTTCTTACAATAGAGAAATAGAGTAGTAGCAACAAAAGAAAGAATAAAAGCTTAGCTAGAAGAGATAGCTTAAGTAATAGACCTACTAATAGAAGACTTAGAGAGAGAAGAACCTTAGATTCTATTAATCTAGGCCGAAGGATTAGCACTAGATAAAGAGACTACTACGGCTTCCTCTAAAGGACCGCGAGAAAGTAAGAAATAGGTTAGTATAAGAGGTATAGAGTATACCTAGCTAACAATATATAGCTATAATAGCTATATAATATTAGATATAAAGGAATAAAACAAAAAATAGAGGTTTGTTTAAATATACTTAATAGTTATAAGTATAGAGGAAGCGTATAAAGACTAGAAAGAACGTAATTCTAAAGAAATAAAGTTTATACTATTTTAAGAATAGATAAAGTAATATATAGTTATAGTAAGAAGAATACTTATAGAGAAAGAGTAGTAATACCTCGTAAGAAAAACACAATAGATTAATAAAGCCTACACACTAAGAGTACTAGTATTGTACTACATCCTAATAATAGATATACTTAGAAGAGATAAGTACTAGGAAGGGGATAACAAAATAATAGACCTAAGGCACCTAGTACACTTTAAAGTATTATAGCTAGTATACTTAGATAAGAATTGTATTATACATAGGAACCCTAAAGCAAATAATAGTATATAGCCTATAAGAAGAAAAGGCTACAACTATATAAGAGTAATTCTAGTAGAGGATATCTAAGGATAGGAAATAACCCTAGAAGATAGATACGTAGTAGTAAGACCTAGCCTAAAACTATCTAAGAAATATGTCTAAGGAGGACTATAGTATAAATGCATATACGACGAATGTCTAAAGTACGAAGAATACAAGCTTAAAGTAGGCCTATAGCCCTAGAAAGATAGACAATTTACTAAAATACCTAAATAAGAAAAGTTAGAAGGTATAGGAGGCCTATACATTACAAAAATAGGTATATACTAAGGAAGAAAAGTATAATTAATAATTAATAGTAGAGTAACAAGAAACTTTATATCTAAGAAGTTTGTAGAAACACAAGGAATGCGTTATATAACAAAGAAGTACCCCTAACAACTAAGTATAATTAATAGAAAACTATTCTAAGAACTTATTAGGTTTAAGATAGTTCTCTCTATACTTAAACTAAAAGGAATAATAATTAAAAATATAGTTATAGATATAATAATAATTAATAACGAACAAGATATAATACTAGGTATGCTATAGTTATAGATAATAAACCTACACATTAATTAGAGAACAGGAGAAATTAGCTATAATAAAGATATATTAAAAGCTAACATAAGTACCTATAAAGGAGAATTCCCTAAAGAATACAAGAAATAGGAAAAATAGCTTATAGAGCTAGAAGATTACCTTCTAGAATATCGACTATAGGATTTAGTAATAGAACTAGAAGAAGGTAAAGACTTAGGATAGAGCCTAGTCTACTAAAAAACAGAAGAAGAATCTAAAATTAAACGAGCGTTTATCTAAAACGCAATAAAAAAAGGATAGATAAGAGAATCTAAATCCTTAGTAGTATATAGACTTATATTTATAGACAAAAAAGGAATAAGTAATAAAAGACCTTACGTAGATTTTAGAAAAACTAACGCAATTATAAACAAAAATAGGTACCTACTACTATAAATTAACGTAATATAGGATAGGCTACGAAAAGTAAAAATCTTTACAAAACTAGATATTTAGAACGCCTACTACTAGATTAGAATTAAAAAAGGTAATAAATAGAAAATAGTATTTAGGACATAGTATAGATTATACAAGTACCTAGTTATACCCTTTAGCTTAATAAATACGCTAGTAGCATTCTAAGAAAGAATTAATATAGTACTAAGAGAGTACTTAGATATATTTATATTTGCATACTTAGATAACATCCTTATATTCTTAGAAATAGAAGAAGAATACGTATAATATATACACAAGGTACTAGAAGAATTAGTAAAAGCTAAAATATTCCTTAAAATAAAGAAATGCGAATTCTATACAAAAGAAACAGACTTCCTTAGATTTATTGTAGAACTAGGAAAAATCAAAATTAATCTAAAAAAGATTAAATTAATTAATAAATAGCTAAAACTAAAAAACCTAAAAGAGGTACAACAATTTTATAGGCTAGCTAACTTCTATAGAAAGTTAATAGTAAGATATTCTAAAGATATAGAACTAATTACAAAACTTATAAAGAAAGATACACTATTTAAATAGACTAAGGAATGTAACGAAGTATTTAACAAGATTAAGAAGAAGTTTATAGAAAACCTAGTTATTAGAATATACAACCTAGACCTACTAGTAATAGTAAAGATAGACGTATCTAACTTAGTCTATAGAATAGCACTAATACAGGAAGACTTAGAGACTAAAAAAGAATACTTAGTTAAATACTTCTCTAAGAAAATAAAGCTAGTAGAGCTTAACTACCTAATTTATAATAAAGAAATACTAGTAATATATAAAGTATTTAAGTAATAGAGAGTATACTTACAAAGAACAAAGTACAAGACAAAAGTCTATATAGACTACAAGAATCTTATAGGATTTATAATAAACAAGGAACTGTTATAACAATATACGAGATAGTAGGAATTCTTGTTAATATTTAATATAGAAATTATACATATAAAAAGGAAAGACAACTAATTTATAGACGCCTTTAGTAAAAGACTAGATTTACAAGAAGAAGTAAACGCAACTAGCACGGTTCTAGTTAAGAACGAAGAAGGATATCTAATCCTAAATACACTAAAAATAGCTGTAACACTTAAAAGAATAAGTAGCGAGCTAGACAAATAGATTTAGAAAACAACGCAAGAAGCACCTAAAGAAATAGAGAAACTTAAAATCTAAGAAGGAATTGTACAAGCCTATAGAAGAACGTATATCCTAAGAAAATTCTAAAGAGAATTTATACGACAATTCTACAAATTACTAGTATATAGTTATTAAGGAATTAATAAAACCCTTAATAGGTTACTACAAGACTACTATATCCTAAAAGTAAGATAATTAGTAATAAAAGTACTACAAGACTATATAGAATACTAGAGAAATAAGTATAGTAGATACGTATAATATAGAATACTATAACTAGTAGAAGTACTAGAATAACTATAAGGAGTTATTATAATAGACTTTATTACAAAATTACTAAAGTTAAAAGACCTAATATTAGGAGTTAAATATAATAGAATCCTAACAATAGTAGATAAACTTACAAAATATTTATATTTTAGACTATATAAAGAGAAAAGTAGGATAGAGGTTACTATATACTAGGTTCTAGAAACTATAATTAGTTAATATAGACTACTAGACAAAATTATTATAGATAGAGATATAAGATTTATATTAAAACTATAGGGAACAATAATAGTATAATTAGGAATTAGATATACAATGTCTATAGTATACTATCTATAGATAGATAGATAATTAGAATAAATAAATTAAATAGTAGAATAGTACTTAAAATACTACTTTAACTACAACTAGAATAACTAGGTATAGTTACTACCTATAGCATAGTTAGCATACAACAGCGCAAAGAACGTAGTAACAAGAGTATTACCTTTCTTTATAAACTATAGATTTAAACCTAATATATACTAGACACTAAGAAATTAGATATCTTAGTCTCTAAGAGGAGAAAACTTTGCTAATAGACTTAAAGACATATATAACTAACTAAGATAGGATGTAGAATTCCTGTACGATTAAATAGCAAAATACTACAATAAAAAACATAAATAGGGACCCTAATTTAAAGAGAGAGAGAAAGTATAGTTAGCACGAAAGAATATTAAGAGTAAACAACCTAGTTTAAAACTAGACTACGTTAAGATAGGACTATACAAAGTTAAGAAAAAAATTACACTAGTTATATTTAAACTAAAGCTACTAAACAAGATAAGGATACACCTAATATTCTACGTAGCCTTACTAGAATAAGTACTACAAGAAGTAGAACTACTAGTGTACAAAGTAGATATATATAGAGAATAAGAAGAATAGGAAGTTAAGAAAATCCTAGTACACTAGTTCTATAACAGTAAGAACTACTACCTAGTAGAATAGATAGGAATAGATAAAAAAGGACAACTATAGGAAAAAACATAGGAACTAGAGGACAATCTTAATTACCTTAAGAAACTAGAAGAATTCTAAAATTAAAACCCTTTAGAACGCCTAGTAGCGAACTAAGAGAACTAAGAGAACTAATATTACTAATAATAGATAGAGAGATAATAAGAACGTCTAACACATAATCTGCTACAACAAATACCTTATCTAAGTCTAGCTTAGCTTCTAGAGCTACTAACTATTTAGCTAATTTCTTATTATTTAAGGCCTTTATCTTACAAAGACAAGAGAGATAAGCTTAATTCTTTACTAGCTTACTCTACGTAAGCTCCTAGATACGCTTACGCTTAGCTTTAGCCTCTATAATTTAAGATAGTAATTTCTCTTAAGTCTAGTTAATAGCTTTCCCTATTATTATTAAGCCTAGACGCAAGAATAAGTATAATAAACGTATACTTAGAAAGAGAAACACTAGATACGTTATAAGAACTACGTATATTCGCACGAATATACGCCTTGTAAGCCCTACTATTATTCGTAGAAATAATACAAAGAAGAGACTTAGGGTTTAATTTAGGAGAAGCGCAATAAGAGTAAGGAAATATTTCGACACTATTACGTAATACGCAATTAGTAAGAAGATAGTAATAGCGTGTAGATAAAATAGGTATAAGGGAGGATAAAGAACTCTATATTAACAAAGAAACTAGATTAATAACTCTAGCCCTAGGGTAGATAAATAAGGACCCGCCTAAAAGAGGAGATAGTGTTATAGGTGTAATAGAAGGAATTGAGATAGAACTAATTAATCCTAACTTAGGTGCTAACAAGGCATAAGATAAGTAGAGTAACAACCTAGATTAAGAAACTACATATAACTAGGACACCTAGAGTAATCTATAATCTATTAACTCTTAGTACTAATAGATTATAGATTAAAGTAATCTATAATCTATTAGTCTTAGTAACTATAGATTATAGATTATATTAAGTATATAGATAGTAGAATGCGTATTATTAGGATAGTATTAGTAATTTAATCCTTTAACTATAGAACGCTAATACAAGATAGTTATAAAATATCTTCTATTGTTTATAGTTATTATAGATTACTACACGAGCTTTTGTTATTACTTTATAATCTACTAACCCCTTTAAGATAGGCGCCTGTAGTCGACGATAGGCGGCCCGTTACACGATTATAGCTAAGTTTAACCTAGAAGTAGCTTAGTATAACGTTATTAGAGCTTTCCTCTACGTATATAGAGATTATTAACTAGTAGTTATCTATAAGCTCCTAGATAGGTTTAAAGTAGCTAGTAAGTACGTTAAGCTTAATTAAGCGCTATATAGCTTTAAAGACTTACTACTCCTTTAGTATAAAGAGCTCTTAAGAACGCTTAAATAAGCTAGTCTTATAGTCTTAAAAGAAGAGCTATGCTTATTCTATAATAAAGAACGTAAAATACTCTTTCTCTTCTATATTAATAATATATTAGTAATATATTATATAATCTACTAATTAGAAGCTTACTAAATTGTTAAGAGAATTAAACGAGCCTATAATATAGAAGATAAAGGCCTAGTAAGCTAGTTCCTAGGCGTACAAGTAATATAGAGTTAGCTAGATAGGACTATTACGCTTATCTACAATAAGTATATTAATAAGATAGCGAAAAAGTTCGATTTTATAAGCTCTACAAGCTTTCTAGTAACTCTATTACTAGTAGAAGAGCTATAGCTAAGTAAAGGAGAGGCTATAAAGTGTAAAATCAAGGACTACTAGGAGTAAGTAGGATCTATCTTGTATATAGTAATAATAGTACGACTAGACGTTATATTTATAGCTACTAAGCTCTCTTAATATCTTATAAATCTAAGCTAAAAGTATCTTAAAGTAGTAAACTAAGTTATTGTTTACTTATATAGAACTTAGTACCTATTAGTCTAGTATAGTAAGTAGCGAGGTACTAAGCTACTTATATACAAAGACGCGTTATTTACTAATAATCTAGTAACGCGCTACTTATCTTATAGCTATATTATAATACTCTTTAGTAGAGTAGTAATATAGAAGGTAGCGTAATAAGCTATAGTAACTACCTCTACTACTAAAGCTAAGCTACTTACGCTTAAGTACGTAAGTAAAAAGGTAATAGTACTAAAAAGGCTCTTTTAAGAGCTTATATTAGACCTAGGAGCTACTTAGATAATCTTTTACAATAATTAGTAAATAATTAGACTTATTATAGGTAAAAATAAGAGAGTAATAACGTGCTTACGTTACGTAGATATATAGAATATATAGCTAAGATAAGAGTACGCTAGAGGCTTATTTTAAGTCTCTTATATACTAACGAGCAAGATACTAGTAGATAGCCTAACTAAGTACTTCCTAGAGTAGTAATTTAAGAGATTTAAAGCTTACTTTAACCTTAAGGATATATAAGCTAAGCTTAAGTTATAAGAATTATAAAAGTAGAGTATAGAGTATATAAAGAAGTCTTTAAATTAGAGCGCTAAAGCGTAGCGCTAAAACGTAGAGCTAAAGCTTAGAGCTAAGCTTAAAATAAAGTATCTATTTAAAATATAAGATTAATAAACTTACTAAAAAGTACCTTTACGCGTAAATAACGCGTAAAAGCCTCTTTAGCTTAAGCGTCTTTAGCTAGTAAAGTAGTAACTACTTTTATTATAATAGTAGCCTTAGCGAGCGTAGTAGTAGTAAGATTATAGGTAGAGGTAAGAGTAGTAGTAGTAGTAGTAGGCGTAGGTATAAGCGTAGGCTAAAGTAGAAGTAGAAGTAGGGGTAGTAAAAGAGTTTAAAGACCTAGAGTCTCTTCTATAACCTTACTAAGTAGTATATAGAAAGTCTTTTAGAGAGCCTTAAGCTCTCTTTCTAGAGCCTTATAGGCCTAGGTAGTAATAAAGGTAATAGTAGCGTAGTAAGTAATCTTAGGGCTATAATATAAGTTAGTTAACTAATATTAGATAAAGAGCTAAAGTAGCTCTTAAAGTAGTAAATTAAAGATCTAGAGTAAAATTTTTAAATTAACTTATATAAGAATATAGCTATAGCTACTAGTAGTATAGTATATATAACACTAAACTCTCTCTCTAAAGGAGTTATAGTAGCTCTTATTAGAGTAGCCTACTAACGCGCTATAAGCGTAGTAGAGGTAGGGCTCTTTATAGAGAGTACTTATAACCCCCTTAAGAGAGGAGGTATAAGAAGGTAGAGGTAAGAGCGTCTATAGTACTAGAGTTTTTTTAGTATACTTCTTCTTTTTCTTAGTAGTAGTAGTAGTAGTAGTAGTAGTAGTAGTAGTAGTAGTAGTAGTAGTAGTAGTAGCTTTAGAAGTAGTGTAGGAGCAAGATATATAAGCGTAAGTAGCTTTCTTAGCTTTACTCTATAAGAATAAGTTAGTATAATAATTACTAATATAAAAAGTAAGCTTTAAAAGCTTTAAAAATAGCAACTTATAATAGCTATAATAATAGTTACTAAAGAGTTTATAAGGCTAAGAAAACTCTAAATATACTACGCGTAGCGTATAAGCGCTTAGTACCTACGTACGAGCCTAAAATAAATAGAATTGTAGGTAAAGTTATTTTTAACTAAGTTTAGATAACTACTATAATACTTATTAAATAGCTCTACTACGTAGCTTACCTAAGAAGTATATTATAAGTTAGAGCTCTACTCTATATAATTTAGGTAAGCTTATAGTAGTAAGTAAGCTATATAAGCTATTTAAGCTACTCTACTATATATAAGTAGCTTAGCTTAGATAGCTCTTTAATTAATAATTATCTCCTACTTATTCCTAAGCTTACATCGCGTAACAAGTTATAGATAACTAACCTATATATTAATTAGAGAATAGGAAAAATTAACTACTACAAGATAGATATAGTAAAAGCTAACATAAGTACTTATAAAGGAGAATTCCTAGAAGAATATAAGAAATAAGAAAAATAGCTTATAGAACCTAAAGATTATTTCCTAGAATATTAGCTATAGGACTTAGTAATAGAAATAGAGGAAGATAAAAATATAAAATAAAGCCTAGTCTATAGAGAAATAGAAGAAGAATCTAAGATTAAACGAGTATTTATTTAGAACGTAATAAAGAAAGGATAGATAAAGGAATCTAAGTCTTTAGTAGTATATAAACTTATATTTATAAATAAAAAAGAGATAGATAATAAAAGATTCTACGTAGACTTTAGAAAAACTAACGTAATTATAAACAAAAACTAATACCCTTTACTACAAATAGACAAAATATAAGATAGACTATAAAAAGTAAAGATCTTTATAAAACTAGATATCTAAAACGCCTACTACTAAATTAGAATTAAGAAAGGTAATAAATAAAAAATAGTATTTAGAATATAATATTAATTATATAAATATTTAGTTATACCCTTTAGTTTAATAAATATACTAGTAGCCTTTTAAGAAAGAATTAATATAGTACTAAGAGAGTACTTAGACGTATTTACAATTATATATCTAGACAATATCCTTATATTCTTAGAATTAGAAGAAGAATATATACAATATATATATAAAGTACTAAAAAAGCTAAAAGAAAGTAAACTATTTCTTAAGATAAGAAAATGCAAATTCTATATAAAAGAAATAGACTTCCTTAGATTTATTATTAAACTAGGAAAAATTAAGATTAACCTAGACAAGATTAAGTTAATTAACAAATAGCTAACACCTAAGAACCTAAAGGAGGTACAATAATTTTATAGGCTATTAAACTTTTATAGAAAGTTAATAGTAAGATAGTCTAAAGATATAAAACTAATAATAAAGCTTATAAAGAAAGATACGCTATTTAAATAGATAAAGGAATATAATAAGGTATTTAATAAGATTAAGAAAAAGTTTATAGGAAACCTAGTTATTAGAATATATAACCTAGACCTACTAGTAATAGTAAAAATAGACGTATCTAATTTAGTCTATAGAATAGCACTAATACAAGAAAACCTAAAGACTAAAAAAGAATATTTAGTTAAATACTTCTCTAAGAAAATAAAGCTAGTAGAGCTTAACTACTTAATCTATAATAAAGAAATACTAGTAATCTATAAAGTACTTAAGTAATAGAGAGTATATTTATAAAGAGTAAAATATAAGATAAAAGTCTATATAAACTATAAGAACCTTATAGGATTTATACTAAATAAAGAATTATTACAACGCTATACAAGATAGTAGGAATTCCTATTAATATTTAATTTAGAAATTATAAATATAAAAGGTAAAGACAACTAATTTATAAACGCCTTTAGTAGAAGACTAGACTTATAAGAAGAAGTAAACGCTACTAGAATAGTTCTAGTTAAGAATAAGAAAGGACATTTAGTCCTAAATATACTTAAAATAGCTACAATACTTAAAAGAAAAAATAGCAAGCTAGATAAATAGATTTAGAAAATAACGCAAAAAGTATCTAAAGAAATAGAGAAATTAGAAATCTAAAAAGGATTTATACAGGCCTATAGAAGGATATATATCCTAAGAAAGATCTAAAGAGAATTTATATAATAATTCTATAAATTACTAGTATATAAACACTAAAGAATTAATAAAACCCTAGATAGACTACTATAAGACTACTATATCTCTAAAGTAAGATAATTAGTAATAGAAGTACTACAAGATTATATAAAATACTAAAAGAATAAGTATAGTAGATATATACTATATAGAACGCTACAACTAGTTAAAAAACTAATATAACTATAGAGAGTTATTACAATAGACTTTATTACAAAGCTACCTAAGTCTAAAGACCTAATATTAGGAGTTAAGTATAATAGAATTCTAATAATAGTAGATAAGCTTATAAAGTACTTATACTTTAGGCTATATAAAGAAAAAAGTAAGATAGAGGTTACTATATACTAGATTCTAGAAACTATAATTAGCTAATATAGACTTCTAGACAAGATTATTATAGATAGAGGTATATAATTTATATTAAAACTATAGAGAACTATAATAGTATAATTAGGAGCTAAATATATAATATTAATAGTATATTATCTATAGATAGATAGATAATTAGAACGTATAAACTAAATAGTAGAATAGTACCTAAGATACTACCTTAACTATAACTAAAACAATTAGGTATAATTACTACCTATAGTATAACTAGTATACAATAGCGTAAAGAATATAGTAACTAAAGTATTACTTTTCTTTACAAACTATAGATTTAACCTAAATATATATAGAATACTAAGATAAGAAGTATTTTAGTCTCTAAGAAGAGAAAACCTTACTAACAAACTTAAGGAGATATATAATTAATTAAGATAGGACGTAGAATTCCTATATAATTAAATAGTAAAATACTATAACAAGAAGTATAAAGAAGGACCCTAATTTAAAAAAGAAGAAAAAGTATAGTTAGTATAAAAAAATATTAAGAGTAAATAACTAAGTCTAAAACTAGACTATATTAAAATAAGACTATACAAAATTAAGAAGAAAGTTACGCTAGTTATATTTAAACTAAAGCTACTAAGTAAAATAAAGATATACCTAACCTTTTACGTAGTAGTACTAGAAAAAGTACTATAAGAAGTAGAACTACTAGTATACAAAGTAGACATGTATAGAGAACAAGAAAAATAAGAAGTTAAAGAAATCCTAATATATTAGTTCTATAATAGTAGGAACTACTACTTAGTAAAATAGATAAGTATAGACGAGAAAGGGTAACTATAAGAAGATATATAGGAACTAGAAGATAACCTTAACTACTCTAAGAAACTAGAGGAGTTCTAAAATTAAAACCTTCTAGAATAACTTGTAGTAAACTAAGAAAATTAGTACTACTAACAATAAATAGAAAGACGTTAGGAACGCTTAATACAATAGGAGCTAGAGTAGCCTATATAGCGTCCTTAAGGTCTATCTTAGCCTCTAAGGTACAAGACTATTTAGATAATTTAGTGTTATTATAAGCCTTTATCTTATAAAGACGCTTAATATAAGAATAAAGATCTACTAGCTTATAAAGAGTTAGCTTATACTTAGCTTTAGCCTCTACAAGCTATAATAATAGTATTTCTTAAGCTTAGTTAATAGCTCGCCCTATATAACTTAGTAAGAAGAGACTATATAGAAATCGAGTACTTATACTCTATAAGAGAAATACCTAAAAGAGTATACTTATATTAAATAATAGCAAGAATATACTTCTTATAATACTTACTATCTTTTAAAGATATAAGATAAGAAAGCTTTAACTAAGTATAATAGGCGTAAGGAAATATTTTAACCCTATTATAAGTAATACGAGTAACAAGAAGAAGTTTATTATAATTAGAACTAGAAGATATAGAGAATAATAAAGAACTAGAAATAAACGAATAAATAGGACTAATAACCTTAGGCCTAGGATAAAGAAATAAGAACCTACCTAGAGAGGAGAATAGTATTATAGCTATAACAAGAAAAAGCTAACTTAAGCTAATTAACCCTACTATAGATAATAAAAGCACGTATAACCTATAGAATAATAAACTTAATTAGGAAGCTAACTATAATAGAGACACGTAATAAATTTGCAATTCGCGATCTTAGTAAATATAAAGTATAAAGCTAAGTACGTAATAAATTCGCAATTTACGATCTTAGTAAATACAAAGTACAAAGCTAGCTAAGAGGCCTAGGTATATAGTTAGTAGTAATGCATATTATTAGGATAGTATTAGTAATCTAATCTATAACCTAGAACGCTAATACTTAATATTGTATATATAAATCAACTATTATTTATAGTTATTACTAGTTACTATATAAGCTTTTATTATTATCTTATAATTTACTAATACCTTTAAAAAGTTATTAGGAAGTTAACCTAAGTATACCTATTATAGTTAACCTACTTAAAAAGAGTTAAGTTTAAAGAGAAAAGCTTATAAATATAGTAACTATACTTATAAAAAGAAGTCTAGAGAGACTACTACTATAGAAGGATTACTATACTCTACTTATAGTAAATACTATTCTCTAAAAGAATACTATTATATCTATCTAGATAAAGTACTAAAGAATTAGCGCCTAAATAAGACTATATAAGGACTTGTTAATTATAAATATAAGAATAATACTATATTATAGGGGCTAATTAGAGAATAGTCTAAACCCTAGATAAAGAAATTACTAACTCTAGGTTTTGTAGAAGAAGATAATTAACTAAAAGGCTAGTAAATATTAGAGATTAAAGGTATCTTTGCTGTAATAAGCCTCGATAGCTATCTACTCTAAAACTCCTTTATCTTAGACTCTAGCTTAACTTACTATATTATAAATAATCCTACTTAGGTATCTAACTACTACTTATCTATACTAAATAATTATATATAGGTAGGTAAGTCTAAAATATAGGTAAAAAGATATAGATTAATTATAATTACGCTAATAAACTAATTAGGAAAAAGAAAGCTAACTATATATAATATAGCTATATACCTAGATATTCTATATAACCTAGTCTCCTTCTAACTACTTTAGTAGAAAGGAATATAGTAGAATACTTAATCTAAACTAACAACTCTAAATAAGCCTAATAGACAAACAATTAGAGAGCTTACTAAGATTTATAGTTAATAGGTACTAGAGTATTATCTACTATATAATCTATAGTACTAAGTAGTATACTATACCTATAAGCCTTAAACTATAAAAGTACTAGTACTACTATAGTATAAGAGACTTAGCTATCCTAGTCTAGCTATAATTAAATATCTTATCTAGTAAGCTTAAGGGGTGCGTATAAAAGGAGTATCTATAGTCTAGTATAATATATATAGTAAAGCTAAGATAAAGTAGTAAGTTAGTTATATACTAAGAATTAGTTATAAAGAACTAAGAAAAAGACTTTCTATTAACTTCTATTTATATAAAGTATAAAGTATTACTAAAAAGAAAAGCTAGATACTTATTATAGATAAGTATTTAAAGTTATAATAGGACTTCTACTTTACTAATAACTAGCTAGCTAAATTAATTATTAAGGCGCTATTAAACCTAATCTACTTCTTAAAGAATTAGTATAGTATCTTAGTTAAGGTAGTTAAAGCTAATAATAAGATTACAACAATAAAACTAGAGGTCTAGCGCTAGTTAAACTTATAAGGTATTACTATTAAACCTTTAGCTCTAGATACTTAAGCCTAAAATAGAGGAGCTAAGCGCGCTAGAAGAATTAATAAAGAAAAGTTACGTACTATATAACTTAATGTAAACTTGCTATAGGAACTTTAGCCTAAAATTATATAGGCTAGAGTATACTTATATAATTAAACGCTAAGTTACTTAAATAACTAAAAGATACTATATAAAGTATTCTTTATAAAAGTAGCTAAGAACTAAAGAATTATAGTATTACTAAAAAAGCTAAGCCTAGCTTACTTAAAAGTATATAGTTATAAGGCCTTTATAATAACTAATAATACGTATTATAGTAAATTAAGGCTATAACAACTTAATCTAAAAGCTTAGATTAGTTACCTAGTAAGATACTAGTTATTAAATATCTACTAGATCTAGGTACTATCTATAGCTAAAGTAATAAGTATATAAGATATAATCTTTAATAAGTAAATAATCTTTAATAGTAAAATAGAGGATCTAATAGATAATCTTATATATTAAATACTTAAAGAAATTATAACGTATATTAAACTAATTAAACTCCTAGTACTATTATATAAGCTAGAAATAGAGTCTTTTTATAAAGATAATACTAAATTAGATATATTTATAAATAATAATAGAGTAGATCTACTTAGCTACTACTATAGAAAGAAGATTGTAGACTACTATCTAACTCCTCTACTATCTCTACCTCTAGTAGTACTACTATTATAGGGTTATATACCTAATATAGATTTAGGGCCTAAAAGCTTATTAGTTTTAGGGATCTTAAACTTTATTAGCTAAACTAACTCTAAATATTATTTGCCCTCTTATAAGTTATATCCTATAACCTAAAGGCCTATTAGCTACCTCCTTTTTTTTCTCTTCTTTAATAGTTTACCTCTTTATAAGCTCTTAGTACTTATATTTCTTTAGTAACTAATTACCTCCTTTTTACTATTCTTTTCTTTATAATACTCTACTATATACCTCTTTCCTTATATAGAGCTTAGTACTATTAAGCTACTATACTTAATTAAGAGCTTTTAGCCTAGAGAGAAGGTAAAACCTACCTTAACCTATAAACCCCTTTCTTATTTTATTAGCTACAAGGTACTTAAACTATTAGATCTAAAATAATTTAGATTTGTAATTTAGCTTTACTCTATAAATAGTCTAGTATCTAGCGCTAACTATATATATAGTTAGAGAGTAACTTAGGCCTTTTAGCTAAAATATTAATATTAACAAAAGAGAATAAAGATATTAAGTCCCTAAGAGCTTTCTTCTTCTTAAATAACTTATAGCCCTTTAGGTATTAATTACTATATATTATCTACAAACTACTAATCTAACCCTAGCTATAGCTTTAACCTACCTAGGCCTACCCTAGGGGAACGCTAGCCTTATTAGCGCTATTACCTAATATAAAGCTTAAGTTACGCTACCTCTATTTCTTTATATTAGCTATTGTTTTTATTTTAGAGTGTCTATAGCTTAGGACTTTAAAGATACTACTTTTATCTTCTACTTATAATACCTTTCTCCTAAGGGCTCTAGATCTAATATCTAAGGGGTTATTTGTAGAGTATTTATATAGTTTCTAGGTTATTTAATAAAATTTTTGTATAGACGTGTTATATAGCTTGTAGTAGTAGCTACTTATCTTTTTACTATTTCTTTTTACGCACGTTTTACAAGCTATAGTAGTTTTTACCTTTCTATAATAGTTCTTTTACTTAACGCGTTTTTACTTACTAAATTCTTCTCTTACTTATTAATTTTTAATAGCTAGCTCTTTTCTTATATATATATATTTATTAGTTAAGCTAGTATAAGGCCTTTAGGCTCTATATTTAAACGTTTTTACTAGTAGTTAGGCTCTTATAGTTATTTACTCCTATAATTTTTAGTAAAGTTATAAATACTCTCTAAAGGCGTACTTAAACTTTATCTCTCTATTTTTTATTCTATTTTCTTCTTCTTTTCTTTAGGCTTATCTTAGCTACTCTATACTCTCTTACTAGTTTCTTAGCTCTATTCTCTTATTTGCTTTCTACTTTAATTATTATAGCTACTCTTAACTTCTAACCTAGGTCCTATATAGCTAGCTAGCTTAGCTAGAGTAACTATAGTAGTAATAATCTTTCTTAGCTACTTTATAAGCTAAGAAGACTACTCTTAAGTTACTATTAAACTAAAAGTAAGGCTTCCTACCCTATTTCTATAATATATTGTTTCTAGTATAAAAGTAAGTATTTATCCTTCTTACCTATAGGCCTTTAGGTCTTACTAACTACGCTTTTCTCTTAGTTATTACTTATTTCTTTAACTACTTTCTCTTACTTAACTTACTTTATAACTTTCTTAACTAAGCCTTTAATATCTTTAAGGAGTATAACTTTAGCTAGCTTCTTTCTTTTATCTAAGAGTTTATATATACTTACTATAATAAGCGTAAGAATAGGGCTTACTAGTAGAATAGTCCCTATAATATTTATTCTTACAACCTTAATATCTTCTTCTATACTTCTAATAGCTCTTAGTCTCTCTTCTACTAGCTATACTATTAGGTACGCTGTTATAAAGGTTAAGAGATACCTACTTAAGACTCTTTAGCTACTTAGGCTACGCGCTTATAGGATCTTTCTTTAATTAATAATCTTTAAGAGATATAAGCCTATTATAAAGCTATAGTCTATATAGGTTAGTATACTTAGAAGACTATTAGCCCTTATAGGGCCTTACTACTAGGGCTACTACTACTAGGCTCTAATAGGGCTATAGCTTGTAGTTCTAAGGAGGAGAGTAATTGTAGCTATACTACCTATATTCGTAGTAGTATTAGATACTCTATTTTCTTTAATAATAAAAGTATTATCTACTTTAATAGCTCTTATATTTATTATTATATTTAGGGCTATAATTATAGGTTAAGTAAGTCTTTAACTTTATTTTTCTTTTTACTTAATCTTATCTTAATAGTCCTTTAGAGCTTAGCTAACGCGTTTTTAGTAGTCTAGTAGCTAAACACAAGTAAGTACTTTCTTAGGTTAAGGGTTTTACTAAGGGTCGCTACTATATTACTAAGCTCTTTAAGTAAGAGTATACTTGCGCTAATACTTTTATTCCTATAGCTACTTAGTTTTTTAGCTACTCTATTACTACACCTTTTACGCGTAATACTATAATAGCTAATATTTAGTATTTTATTTACTAAAATATTTCCTTAAGTTATTAAGTAGCCTATAGGCGTCTTCTTATAACGCCTAGTAAGCTAGTACGTCCTTATAGGCTTAGGGCTCGCCTAGTAGTATATAGTATAAATAAGCCTAAAGATAATAACTTTAAGACTTCTAGCTATCTTTATAGCTCTACTAATAATTCTTTTTACTAGTAAGCTTATAGCTAGCGTCTCTAGGGTTATACTATACCTAAAAGTAAGTCTAATAATTCTCTACTTACTATTTTCTCTATAGTAAATAAGGCCCTTATTTATTAGGTTCTCTCTAGTTCTCTCTACTCTTCGTCTCTTTCTAGTATTAGTAAATACTCTTAAAGTACTTCTTCTAGTAGTTTTAGCTTACCTTTAAGCTTTTATACTACTCTAAATTCTCTCTATTAACTACTAGCTTCTTAGGCTTTATAAAGTACGCCCTTACGCCTTTCTTACTTTACTAACCTAGAGTTAGATATAAGTTACCTAAGTCTTAATAAAGGTTTAGGACACGCTTATAAATACTCTATTAAGTCTCTTACTACTCTTACCTTTACTTCTAGCTACTATCTAGCTACTCTTTTAACTTCTCCTCTTTGCGCTCTACTTTCTAGTAGTAGTATTCTTACTCTAGTCTATTCTTAATTTAATATAATAGGTTTAGGCTCTTCTACTTCTCTTTCTAGGGGCCCTTAGTCTCCTATTTCTATACTTCTTCTACTTCTTTAGTATTCTCCTAGCTTTCTACTTTAAAATCCTTAGCCTTAGAATTAGGATTACTATTATACTTGTTATCTAGGTAGTATTTACTCTTAGCTACCTAGGTTTAGTCTTAGAAGTCCTCTTACTACTTAAGCTTCTTCTTCTAGTTCTAAAGATAGTAATTAGTAATAATAGGTAATATAGAGTTTTTCTTCTTAGTATCTAAGTACTAAGGCCTCTTTAGTTATTTGTTTTTAGAGAAAATTAACTAAGTTCTTTTCTTCCTATTACTAATTCTCCTATTTACTTATAATACCTACTTATTCCCTCCCCTATTTAAAATTTTTAGCTAATCTTTAGCTAAGATTAATCTCCTTATTAGGTTCCTTTTATATAAAGAATTTAAAGTTAGCTAGATTAAATTTAGGCTTTTATACTAGGATTTAAACTAATTATAGCTAATAAGTTTATACTAGTAATAGTAAGTCCTATCTATATTATTCTTATACTTACCTACTTTACCTTCTAAATACTAGCTCTATTAGTACTAGTTTATCTAATACTCCTTTAGGTTACTCTTTAGTATTAGGTAAAGCTTACTCTTCCTTTTATCTAACTATAAAATCTTTAGCTTCTAGCTCTAAATTTTCTAAGATATCTATTAGTTCCTACTAGCTTTACTAGTAGAATTCTACTACTCTTACTCTTAGAGTATAGTTTCTAAACTTTATACTATCTAGGTTAGTAAGCTAGTACTATCTAGAGAGATATAACTAAACGACTTAATAAAGGCCCTTCTACTAAGGTTAGAGTTTCTACTATCTAGATTTATTCTAGTTACTAAATAAGTCTTAGATAAGTACTAATATTCTCTTAAGTATATCTTTTATACGTAATATCTTTTTAGTATTAAACTATTTTTTACTTTCTTCTCTTAGCTTAATTATATAATCTATAGCTTCTTAGAGTCTATTATTATATTTATTAAACTACTAGGCTTATAATACTAGGAGCGTAGTAGTATTATAAACTTCTAACTATAAGAGGGTTTACTATATAAGGACGTAGAGTTTAATAGGTAGGACTTATTCCTAGCTATATATAAGGTATATTAGTATCTCTCTAGTACTACGTTTTACTATAACCTTGTTTACTTATAGCGCGTAGAGTAGATTATTTACTTAATTACCTTTAATCTTTTAGAAGGTAGCTACTAACTCTTTATAGCCTCTTTTAATTATTCCTTAGCTTTAAGAGTAATAAGTACTTCTAATAACCTTTTAGGTACTATATAAGTAAGTAAGGTTAGTAACTAGTCTTTTATTTTCTAGTCCTCTATCTACTATTATTTTAAATAGTACTCTCTATCTTAAGAATATATCTTGTTTTAGGAACTTTATAATAGCTTCTAATATATTAACTCTAAGAGCTTTAGCTTCTACGTATAAGCTTATAAGGTCTTAATATATAATTATATATTTCTTGCCTCTTTTACTATTAGGTATATAAACTATATCTAGTATAATCTATCTTTATAAGACCTTAGGTCCCTAATTTAGTTATAGCTCTTCCTCTACTATCTAAGGTAAATAAAATTAATATTCTTAGTAAGATTTTACGTAGGTTTCTATATCTTTAAATATATTTAGCTAAAAATATTGCGTCTAGATCTTTTACTATATTCTTTCTTAGCCTTAGTATCTACTTTTATTGTATAGTACTTTTAGAATCTCTAGCTACTCTTCTTTCTTATCTACTACTCTTTTTAGTAAGTACTATTTAGAGCTCTTAGCCTATAAGAGTCCTTATATAACCTTATACTTTTACGTATTTCTATAGAGCTTTTAGGTGTCTATTCTACTTATTCTAGCTAGAGTTTATAGTGTTACTAGCTATTTTGTAATATTACGTAGAAAAGGCGTTTCTAGAGTATCTAGTACGCTTAGGTCTATTTCTATCTTTAAGTATATAAATTCTAGGTCCTAAGAGCTTATCTATAGTAAGATAAAAGTTATAGACCCTAGATAGTAGTCTATAAATTCTTTTACGTCTTCTTTAGGCTCTTTTAGTAGCTACTATCCTAGTAGCTCTAGTTACCTTAAGAGAGTATCTACTACTACATTCTTTTTCCTAGCTACGTGCTTTATATTAAATTCCTATATATTTAGAAGGGTAAGCTATTTTGTAATTAGAGCTCTTAGGAAGTTGCTAGCGCTTTAATTAAGTTAATCTATAAGTATATAGGCGTTTATTTTTACTATAAAATAAACTTTATAGATCTATAAGTAGAATTTCTTAAGTACTAGTAGTATAGCTTTACACTTATATTTCCTAGAATCCTAGTTACGCTCTAAAAGTAACTATACTCCTAATTTATAGTATACTATATTCTAATAGCCTTTTAGGTTTTCTTACTAAAGTACTACGCTCTAACCCTTTTTACTTCTATTAACTAATATAATAATTAGTTTAATAGGCTTACTATAGTCTATAGAGACTAATACTAGTATACTAGTTAGTTAGGTTTTTAATTTATCTATAGTAAGAAAAGCTTCTTAACTCTATTTAAATTCTTTATTCTTTTTTAGTAGCTTAAATAGTAGTATTACTATCTTAGTAAAACCTTTAATCTAGATTCTATAGTATACGCAAAAGCTAATAAATATTTAGACTTCTTTTAGAAATCTATAGGCTAGCTATTTAATTATCTTTTAGACCTTCTTATTAGCTAGGTACTAGCCCTCTTTATTTACTATATACTCTATAATCTCTATAGAGTTATAGTACTAATCTAATTTAAGACCTAAAGTAGTAGTACTAGCCCTCTTAAGGTTATATAAAACTTTATCTATATTAATAATATATTTACTAATAAACCTTTAGATCTTAGGTTCTAGTAAGTCTAAGTTATAGTCTATTTTTAGGCCTTTTACTACGATGTTATCTATATATAATATATAGCTAGTTAGAATTAATTCTTGTAGGATTTTAGTTACTACTTATACAAACTTAGTAATAGAGTTTGTAGTACCTATAAGTAGAGTATATTACTATACTTGTCTATAAGTTAGTATATAAAATACTATAAGTAGTCTAGAGTCTTAATAGAGCTTTACTTAATTATATCTATAGAAGAAGTTAATTAGGGATACAACGTAGTAACCTACAAATTCCTCTAAGAATTTATCTAAGTTTAGAAGTAGGTTAGTATCTCTAATAGTTATAATATTAGTACGCTAGGTATTATTAATAAGTTAGTATCTTTAGTCCTTTTTCTTTACTAGAAACTAGAGGTTACTATATAGGCTTTTGCTTAATTCGAGGACTCTTTAGTCTAACTATTCTTAAATTATCTTGTTAACTACTTCTCTTAGTTTATAAAGTATAAGGAACCTATCTTCTTTCTAGGCTTTATAGGGTACTATATTGATTTAAACTAGTAAGATAATATTAGAGTAGATATAGCCTAATTCTATAAAGTTAAAGTATAACGCAGCTTTTTAATATAGAAAAACTTTAATTAGTATCTCTTTTTCTCTTAGCTATAGCTAGTTAGCGATCTTTATTTTTACTAGCTATTCTTCTTTAACCTAAGTACTTATAGAAAAAAGAGTAGTCTTATTAGTAATATATTATTAGAATTATCTTTAGCTTTAGTTGTTATTTACTAGCTACTTAAGTTCTACTCTTACTTTTTAGTCTAATTAACTCTCTACCTAGTAGGGCTGTACTAAGGAGTTATAGACTAGCTATACTTTTTTACTTTTTAACTTATATATAGTATTTAGCTTAAATTGTAGTTCTATCTTTAATAAGCTCTTAAGTATCTATTTTCTTCTTTCTACTTGTTTCTATATCTCTAAAATGTCTTCTAGGATTTCTAAAATACTTTTATCTAGAAAAATACTAGCTTATTTTATTATTATTAGATTTACCTATAGATTATTCTATAATTCCTAGTATAGATACTTAGTACTACTAATAGTTCTCTAGGCGTCTCTTTCTTATTTCTCTATTTTCTAGGTATCTATTTATAAAACTTTACTCCTAGTAGTAGAGTTCTTTACTAGTTTTTCTATTATTATTATATTTATCTATTTTATACTTCCTATTCTATTAAATATTACTATATACTTTATAGAAGTATTTTAATTTTTTAACTAAACCTTATAGTATATTTAGCTATTATCTTCTTATTTAAAAGAGTATCGACAATCTATTATAAATAGGTTCCTAAAGATTATTAGGTAAGAGAGACCTCTTATAATAAAGAAGTTAGACTAGACTTTAATACTTCTAATAATAACTAGTACGCCTTATATAATCTCTTTAAAGGACTCCTTTACTCTATTTATAGTAACTAGCTATACTCTAGCTATTTCTTTAGGTATAGAAGTTATACTTAAGCTAGTAGCTAGAGCTATTTTAAGGTAGATTGTATTAAGTTCTACTCTTAAGTTAAGTAAGGCTAGTAGTCTAGTCTTATAGACTAAGATTATTACTTTTAGGTATTCTTTTCTAAGTTTTTTAATCCTACTAGGTTAGTTATATTCTAGGCACTCTCTTACTATATTTATATTAGCTATAAAACTAGTAAGTCGTATAGGTATAATAAGAAGTACTTTAGTAGAGGAGCCTAAGAGTTTATAGGCTCTATACCTAACGATTTTTCTATTTATAGCTTTTACTATTACTTAGTTAGGAATATTAGTATTTATTACGTATAGGTGTAGGCTATTTTAGGATAGAGCTACTAGTAGTCCCTTAGAGCTCTAAAGCGTCTCTCTTAAGTCTTTAGTTATACTTACTATTACTCTTATATTTATAAACTCCTCTAACTTATCTACTATAAAAGTAGGCTTTATAAGCTTTTTAAGAAGGTCTAGTATATTAGCTAGGAGTATTTATATAGGTAGAGATACTAGCGCTTCTATAACTTTTTATATTACTTCTTTAGTATTTAGTTCTAGGGTATTAATTTACTTAAGCTTTTTTATATAGTTCTTTTGTTTATCTATTTTTTAAGAGGTTATTCTAGATTTATTTCTATTTCTATATTATTAAATTAAGTCGACTTAGATTTAAAGAATTTAGCCTCTTTTTTGTAATTGTTTTGTATAGCTAGAATAGGTACTAAAGGCTCTTAGGTCCTAAACCCTACTATAGTAATGTATATAGTTTTAGTAATATCTTTCTTTACTAGATCCTCTTTTATTTTTAGTTACTATGTCTAGAATCTATTATATTCTTCTACGCTTACTATTCTATTTTCTTCTAAATTGTTTATTATACTCCTAAGTAAGTTTATTACTACTATTATCTAAGGCTATACTAGCTATTGTATTGTAAGGTTTAGCGTTACCTAAGAGTCTATTTCTCTATACTTTAGGTCTCGCATTCTCTACTAGATATACTAGATTATTATATTATTCTAGTTACCTCTTACTCTAATCTATTTAATAAACCCTTAGTAGGTTCGCTCTATACTTTATTAGTATCTTCTAGTTTCTAGATTAAACTAAATCTATTTATTAAGTATTAAAGCTTTTCTTTCTTTGTAGTTATTAACGTAGTAATTTAGGTCTCTACACCTAATACAACTGCAAAAGTCTAAACTTATACTAACTATATTATTCTAATACTAAGGTCTTACGTTATTCTAAAATAGTAGTAGAAGGTTTTTTTTAAAATTATAGCTCTATTGTAAAAAGCGTTACTAACTATAGGTTTACTATAGCCTAAGGAGTCTATAGATACTTATCTACAGTAAGGTAACACGAAAAAAAAGACTAAAAAAAAGTTACAATTTTTAACTTAAATTAACTCTACAAATAAATTAGCTAAAAATACAACTTAAAAAGATATTAAAGAGAAAATACTAAACTTTATCTTAGATTACTACGATTATTAATTACTAAGCGAACTTGAGCTAGGATTTAAAGTGTTTCGAGGTCTTTTTTTAATGCAAAATTCAACTTAATAGAACTTTTTAATTAACGTATAAAAATACTTTATATTCTAACTATACCTAATAGGGTTAGATTAGCTTACGTAATCT
This sequence comes from Ophiosphaerella korrae, assembly GCA_028456385.1. NCBI lineage: Eukaryota > Fungi > Ascomycota > Dothideomycetes > Pleosporales > Phaeosphaeriaceae > Ophiosphaerella > Ophiosphaerella korrae. The sequence goes on along the minus strand of JALNQF010000503.1, from coordinate 145 downwards.
AAATTTTAGCTCGGGTTACCTAACTAAGTTTTTAGTAAATAAAAAAATAAAAAAATAGCTATATTAGCACGTAACTAAATATTACGTAATAGATTACTAATTTACTAGTCTATATAATATAAAACAGTTTCGATTATAATTTTTA
>JALNQF010000502.1:0-25782 GCA_028456385.1 Ophiosphaerella korrae | reverse complement strand
GTTCTACTATTTTTATCTTCTTAGAGAAGTATTTAACTAAGTATTTCTTTTTAGTCTCTAGGTCTTCTTATATTAGTACTATTCTGTAGACTAAGTTTAATGCGTCTGTTTTTACTATTGCTAGTAGTTCTAAGTTATATATTCTAATAACTAGGTTTTCTATAAACTTCTTTTTTATTCTTTTAAATACCTTATTGCATTCCTTTATCTATTTAAATAGCGTATCTTTTTTTATAAGTCTTGTAATTAGCTCTATATCTTTAGAGTATCTTACTATTAACTTTCTATAAAAGTTAGCTAGCCTATAAAATTACTATACCTCTTTTAGGTTCTTTAGTGTTAGCTATTCGTTAATTAAGTTAATCTTTTCTAGGTTAATCTTGATTTTTCCTAGTTTAATAATAAATCTAAGGAAATCTATTTTCTTTATATAGAACTTGTATTTTCTTATCTTAAGGAATATTTTAGCTTCTACTAGTTTCTTTAGCACTTTGTGTATATGTTGTACGTGTTCTTCTTCTATTTCTAAGAATATAAGGATGTTATCTAAGTATACAAATATAAATATATCTAAGTATTCTCTTAGTACTATATTAATTCTCTCCTAGAATGCTGCTAGTACGTTTGTTAAACTAAACAGTATAACTAAGTATTTGTATAGTCTATATTATATTCTAAACGCTATTTTCTACTTATCTTCTTTCTTAATTCTAATCTAGTAGTATACGTTTTATATATCTAGTTTTGTAAAGATCTTTACTCTTTATAGCCTATCTTATATTTTATCTATTTGTAGTAGTAGGTATTAGTTCTTGTTTGTAATTACGTTAGTTTTTCTAAAATCTACGTAGGGTCTTTTATTGCTTATCCCTTTTTTATCTATAAATATTAATCTATATACTACTAAGGATTTAGATTCTCTTATCTATCCTTTCTTTATTGTATTTTGTATAAATAATTGTTTAATCTTAGATTCTTCTTCTATTTTTTAGTAGACTAGACTCTATCTTACGTTCTTTTCTTCTTCTAGTTCTATTACTAAGTCCTATAGTTAGTGTTCTAGAAGGTAATCTTCTAGTTCTATAAGCTACTTTTCCTATTTCTTATATTCTTCTAGGAATTCTCTCTTATAGGTACTTATGTTAGCTTTTAGTATATCTGTTTTATTATAACTAATTTTTCCTATTCTCTAATTAATGTGTAGGTTAGTTATCTATAACTATAGTATACCTAATATTATATCTTATTTATTATTAATTGTCGTTATATCTATAACTATGTTCTAGATTTCTAGTCCTTCTAACTTTAGTATTAAGGGTACTGTCTTAAACTGTATAGGTTCTTAGAATAGTTTTCCTTTAATTATACTTAGTTATTAAGGGTATTTCTTTATTATATACTTTATTCCCTATATTTCTATAAACTTCTTTAATATAAAGTTTCTTGTAGCTCTACTATTAATTATTAATTGTACTTTCTTTCCTTAGTATATACCTATTTTTGTAATATATAGGCCTCTTATACCTTCTAGCCTTTCTTACTTTAGTAATTTATTAAATTATCTATCTTTCTAGGGCTATAGGCCTACTTTAAGTTTATATTCTTTGTATTTTAGATACTTGTTGTATATATATTTGTACTATAGTCCTCCTTAGACGCATTTCTTAGATAATTTTAGGCTAGGTCTTACTACTATATATCTATCTTCTAGGATTATTTCCTATCCTTAGATATCTTCTACTATAATTACTCTTATATAGTTATAGCCTCTTCTCCTTATAGGCTATACGTTATTATTTACTTTAGGGTTTCTATATATAATATAATTCTTGTCTAGGTATAATATTTATAATACTTTAAAGTGTGCTAGGTATTTTAGGTCTATTATTTTGTTATCCTCCTCCTAGTATTTACTTCTATTAAGTATATCTATTGTTAAGATATAGTATACTACTAGTACTCTTAGTATATAGGCTTTATTAATCTATTGCGTCTCTCTTATAAGGTATTACTATTCTTTTTATATAGGTATTCTTCTTACTATAACTATATATTACTTTATCTATTCTTAAAATAGTATAAACTTTATTTCTTTAGGATTACGTTCTTTCTAGTCTTCGTACGCTTCCTCTATACTTATAACTAGTAAGTATTTCTAAACGAACTTCTATTCTTTGTCTTGTTCCTCTATATCTATTATAGTACGGCTGTTATAACTATATATTGTTAGCTAGGTATACTCTATATCTCTTATACTAACTTATCTCTTACTTCTTCGCAGTCCTTTAGAGGGAGCTGTAGTAGTCTCTTTATCTAGTACTAGTCTATTGGCTTAGATTAATAGTACTAGGGGCTCTTCTCCTTCTAAATCTTCTATTAGTAGGTCTATTACTTAAGCTATCTCTTTTAGCTAAGCTTTTATTCTTTCTTTTGTTACTACTACTCTATTTCTCTATTATAAGAAATATCCTACTCTCTACTTACTAGAAAAATATATATAGTAGTTATTTTTATAACAAAAGGTCTAATAGAGTATTACGTGTTATATTTCTTTACTCCTAGCTACTTTCTCCTAAGGTTTAGCCTATACTTATAGTACTTCCTTCTTTTTCTCTATTATCTTTAACTAAGCTTCCTTATCTTTCTTATAGTCTTTATTTTTGTAGCTATTTATAAAGTATCCTAGTTTCCTATATTTATAGTATGCTATATCCTTCTTCTTTTTAGATTAGTAGTCTTTTATATAGTAGCCTAGTTTACTATAGTTAAAGTACGTAAAGTCTTTATTCTTTCTCTTCTTCTTATCCTTATTCGTATTAAGGATTATAGGATCTCTAGTATCCTAGTTCCTAGTTTAGTTACTATACTTATTCTTCTTCTATTCTTGAAGATCGTTGTTAATTTGTATTACTTACTACTTTAGGGCTTCTAGTGTCCTTAGTTTCTCTATATATATTATCTTATATTAGATTTTCGAGTTTAATCCTTGTTTAAATTGTAATATTAATACTAACTTATTCTATTCTGTGTTTTAGGATAGTTATTTAAATTATAATATATACTTAGGAATACTCTAGGTCTATATAAGCTTTTCTAGCTATTCTTTAGCTTGTTAGGTAACGTCTGTGTCCCTAAATGCTACTTGTATTTGTTTAGTAAAGTACTTGTAACTTCTAAAAATAGCTCTAGTTTTATCCTTCTAGGTTATTAGAGAGTGCGTTGTATAATCTATCTAGTAAGGTTTATACTATCTTATCGCGTCTTCTTCGAGATACAATCTAATATATATTACCTTCTTTTCTTCTATGTCGAAGTGTAGTACTTATATATCTATCTAGAGTTATACTAAGGCTATAAAAGGTCTTAGTTTCTCCCTTATTCTATTAAACTTCTTAAAGACAGGTATCTTTAGTAGCTTCTTTGTAGTACTTATTACTAGACGTTGTATAATTAACTCTATCTAATTCTATCCTTTAATAATAGCTTTAATCTATGCCTTGTTTTATTTTACGTAATTTTACAGTTCTTTGTTCTACGTTTCTAAGGCGTTAATTACTATTTTTATATCTTCCTTATCTAAGATTAAGTTGTTAATTTAGTCCTTAATTATTTCTTATATAGTACTATTAGACTTATAACTACTTTTAGGGGCTTTGCTTATTTTAGTTAAACTTTCTACTATCGTGTTAGCTAGACTGCGCGCTACTTACGCTTCGCTTCTTATAATAACTAAATTAGTAAGGTATTATAGGCCTCCTGTCGTCAACTATAGGTGCCTATCTTGAAGGGGGTTAGTAGATTACGAGGTAATAGTAAAAGCTTAGAAGTAATCTATAATAACTATAAATAATAGAAGATGTTTTGTAACTATCTTGTATTAGCGTTCTGTAGTTAAAGGATTAAATTACTAATACTATCCTAATAATATATATCCTACTAACTATATACTTATTGTAATCTATAATCTATAGCTGCTAAGATAAATAGATTATAGATTGTCCTAATCTATAATCTATAGCTACTAAGAGTCTATAGATTATAGATTAGTCTATATATCCTAGTTGTATATTATTTCCTAATTGAGATTATTACCCCGCTCGTCCTATGCTTTATTAGCAACTAAGTTAGGACTAATTAGTTCTATCTCGATTTCTTCTATTACACCTATAACACTAGACTTAGATAAGGCGTTTAGTGTTACTATAGTAGGTTCTATACTAGACGTCCCTATCGTCTCTCTATCTATTATTAGTAATATTAGTTCTTTTAGTTTACTGCTAGGTATTCTAGAAGGTTTTAACTTTAGAACTCTTCTAGTTTCTTAGAGTAATTAAGATTATCCTCTAGTTCCTATATCTTCTTCTATAGTTGTCCTTTTTTATCTATACTTATCTATTCTACTAAGTAGTAGTTCCTACTATTATAGAATTAGTATACTAAGATTTTCTTAACTTCTTATTCTTCCTATTCTCTATACGTGTCTACTTTATATACTAGTAGTTCTACTTCTTATAGTACTTGCTCTAGTAAAGCTATATAGAATATTAGGTGTATCTTTATCTTATTTAGTAGCTTTAATCTAAATATAACTAGCGTAACTTCTTTCTTAATTTTATATAGTCTTATCTTAACGTAATCTAATTTTAAACTTAGTCGTTTACTCTTAATATTCTTTTATACTAACTATACTTTTTCTTCTTTTCTAAATTAAGGTTTCTTTTTATACTTTTTATTGTAGTACTTTACTATTTAGTTATATAGGAACTCTACGTCCTATTTTAGTTAATTATATATATTTTTAAGTCTATTAGCAAAGTTTTTTCTTCTTAGAGACTAAGATATTTAGTCTCTTAGTGTCTAGTATATATTAGGCTCGAATCTATAGTTCGCGAAAAAGAGTAATATTCTTATTACTATATTCTTTGCGCTATTATATACTAACTATACTATAGGTAGTAACTATACCTAATTATTCTAGTTGTAATTAAGGTAGTATCTTAGGTATTGTTCTACTATTTAATTTATTTATTCTAACTATCTATCTATTTGTAGGTAATATACTATAGATATTATATATTTAATTTCTAATTGTACTATTATTGTTCCTTATAGTTTTAATATAAATTGTACGTCTCTATCTATAATAATCTTATCTAGTAGTCTATATTAACTAATTATAGTTCCTAGAACCTAGTATATAGTAACTTCTATCTTACTTTTCTCTTTATATAGTCTAAAGTATAAGTACTTTATAAGTTTATCTACTATTATTAAGATTCTATTATACTTAACCCTTAATATTAGGTCTTTAGACTTTAGTAACTTTGTAATAAAGTCTATTATAATAACTCTCTATAGTTATTCTACTACTTCTACTAGTTGTAGTATTCTATATAGTATATATCTATTATATTTATTTCTTTAATATTCTATATAGTCTCGTAGTACCTCTATTACTAATTGTCTTACTTTTAGAATGTAGTAGTCTTGTAGTAGTCTATCTAATATTTTCTCGATACCTTAGTACCTATATACTAGTAGTTTATAGAATTATTATATAAATTCTCTCTAGATCTTCCTTAGGATGTATATTCTTCTATAAGCTTATATAAATCTTTCTTAGATTTCTAGTTTCTTTATTTCTTTAGATACTTCTTTTATTATTTTCTAAATCTATTTATCTAGCTCGCTACTTGTTCTTTTAAGTGTTGCGGCTATCTTAGGTGTATTTAAGACTAAGTGTCCTTCTTTGTTCTTAATTAGAACTATACTAGTAGCGCTTACTTCTTCTTATAAGTCTAGCCTTCTACTAAGAGCGTCTATAAACTAATTATCTTTCTCTTTTATATATATAATTTCTATATTAAATATTAATAAGTATTCCTACTATCTTGTATAGCGTTGTAATAATTCTTTATTTATTATAAATCCTATAAAATTCTTGTAGTCTATATAGACTTTTATCTAATATTTTGCTCTTTGTAGGTATACTCTCTACTATTTAAATACTTTGTAGATTACTAGTATCTCCTTATTATAGATTAGGTAATTAAGTTCTACTATTTTTATTTTCTTAGAGAAGTACTTAACTAAATATTCTTTTCTAGTCTCTAGGTATTCCTATATTAGTGCTATTCTATAGACTAAATTAGATACGTCTGTTTTTACTATTACTAGTAGGTCTAGGTTATATATTCTAATAACTAGGTTTTCTATAAACTTCTTTTTAATCTTCTTAAATACCTTATTGTATTCTTTTATCTATTTAAACAGCGTATCTTTTTTTATAAGTCTTGTTATTAGTTCTATATCTTTAGACTATCTTACTATTAACTTCCTATAAAAGTTAGCTAGCCTATAAAATTATTATACCTCTTTTAGGTTTCTTAGTATTAGCTATTTATTAATTAACTTAATCTTCTCTAAGTTAATCTTAATCTTTCCTAGTTCTATAATAAACCCTAGGAAATCTATTTCTTTTATATAGAACTCGCATTTTCTTATTTTAAGAAATATTTTAGCTTCTACTAGCTTTTCTAGTACTTTATATATATATTGTACGTGTTTTTCCTCTATTTCTAAGAATATAAGGATATTGTCTAAGTATATAAACGTAAATATATCTAAGTACTCTCTTAGTACTATATTAATCCTTTCTTAGAATACTACTAGTGCGTTTATTAGACTAAATAGTATAACTAAATATTTATATAATCTTTATTATGTTCTAAATACTATTTTCTATTTATTACCTTCTTTAATTCTAATTTAGTAGTAGGTGTTCTAAATATCTAACTTTGTAAAAATTGTTACTTTCTATAGTTTATCTTACATTACGTCTATCTTTAGTAAGGGGTATTAGTTCTTGTTTATAACTACGTTAGTTTTTCTAAAGTCTATACAAGGTCTTTTATTACTTATTCTTTTCTTATCTATAAAGATAAGTCTATAAGCTACTAAAGATTTAGATTCTCTTATCTATCTCTTTTTTATTACGTTTTAAATAAATACTTATTTAATCTTTAACTCTTCTTCTATTTTCTAGTAGACTAGGCTCTATTTTACGTCTTTTCTTTCTTCTATTTTTATTACTAAGTCCTATAGTTAATATTCTAGAAGGTAATCTTTAGGTTCTATAAGCTATTCTTCCTATTTCTTATATTCTTCTAGGAATTCTCTCTTGTAGGTGTTCTTGTAGGCTTTTAATATATCTATTCTATAGTAGTTAATTTCCTCTATTTTCTAATTAATATATAGGTTAGTTATCTATAACTATAGTATTCCTAATATTATATCTTGCTTGTTATTAATTGTCGTTATGTCTATAACTATATTCTTAATTTCTAGTCCTTCTAACCTTAGTATTAAAGGTACTATCTTAAACTATATTAGTTCCTAAAATAGTTTTCCTTCGATTATACTTAGTTATTAAGGGTATTTCTTTATTATATACTTTATTCTTTATATTTCTATAAACTTTTTTAATATAAAGTTTCTTATAGCTCTACTATTAATTATTAATTATACTTTTCTTCTTTAGTATATACTTATTTTTGTAATATATAGGCTTCTTATACCTTCTAGCTTTTTTTACTTTAGTAACTTTATAAATTATCTATCTTTCTAAGGCTATAGGCTTACTTTAAGTTTATATTCTTTGTATTTTAAATATTTATTATATATGTATTTATACTATAGTCCTCCTTAGACATATTTCTTAGATAGTTTTAGGCTTAGTCTTACTACTATATATCTATCTTCTTAGATTATTTCCTATCCTTAGATGTTTTCTACTAGAATTACTCTCTTATAGTTATAGCCTTTTTTCCTTATAGGCTATATATTATTATTTACTTTAGAGTTCTTGTGTATAATATAGTTCTTGTCTAGGTATAATATTTATAATACTTTAAAGTGTACTAGATGTTTTAAATCTATTATTTTATTATCCCCTTCTTAGTATTTACTTTTACTAGGTGTATCTATTATTAGGATATAGTATACTACTAGTACTCTTAGTGTATAGGCTTTATTAATTTATTGCGTCTTTTTTATAAAGTATTACTATTCTTTTTATATAGGTATTCTTCCTACTATAACTATATATTACTTTATCTATTCTTAAAATAGTATAAACTTTATTTCTTTAGGATTACGTTCTTTCTAGTCTTTATACGCTTCCTCTATACTTATAACTAGTAAGTATTTCTAAATAAACTTCTATTCTTTATTTTATTCCTCTATATTACTTATTATATAGCTATTATAACTATATATTATTAGCTAGGTATACTCTATATCTTTTATACTAACTTATCTCTTACTTCCTTATAGTCCTTTAGAAGTAGTTATAGTAGTCTCTTTATCTAGTGCTAGTTCTTTAGCCTAGATTAATAGTACTAGGGGCTCTTCCCCTTCTAAATCTTCTATTAGTAGGTCTATTACTTAGGCTATTTCTTCTAGCTAAGCTTTTATTCTTTCTTTTATTACGGCTACTCTATATCTCTATTATAAGAAGTATCTTACTCTCTATTTACTAGAAAGATATATATAGTAGTTATTATTATAATAAAAGGTCTAGTAAAGTATTATATATTATACTTCTTTACTCTTAGCTACTTTTTCCTAAGGTTTAGCTTATACTTATAGTGCTTCTTTCTTCTTTTTAGTTGTTTTTAACTAAGTTTCTTTTTTTAGGTCTTTATTCTTGTAGTCCTTTATAAAGTGTCTAGGTTTCCTGTATTTATAATATACTATATCTTTTCTTTTCTTTAATTAGTAGTCTTTTGCGTAGTAGCCTAGTTTACTATAGTTAAAGTATATAAAGTCTTTATTTTTCTTTTTCTTTTTATCCTTATTAGCGTTAAAGATTATAGGGTCTCCCTTATTATAATTCTAGGTGTAACCTTTATATTTGTTTTTCTTCTATTCTTAGAGATTATTATTAATTTATATTACCTATTACTTTAGAGCTTTTAATATCCTTAGTTTTTCTATATATATTATCTTGTATTAAATTTTCGAGTTTAGTCTTTGTTTAAATTGTAATATTAAAGTTAACTTATTCTACTCTATATTTTGTAATAGTTATTTAAATTATAATATATACTTAGGAACGCTCTAACTTTGTATAAGCTTTTCTAGCTATTCTTTAGCTTATTAGGTAATATCTATATCTCTAAATACTACTCTTATTTGTTTAGTAAAGTACTTGTAACTTCTAAAAATAGCTCTAGTTTTATCCTTCTAGGTTCTTAGAGAGTATATCGTATAGTCTATCTAGTAAGGTTCGTACTATCTTATCGCGTCTTCCTTAAGGTGCAACCTAATATATATTACTTTCTTTTCTTCTATATCAAAGTATAGTACTTGTATATCTATCTAGAGTTATACTAAAGTAATAAAAGGTTTTAGTTTCTTCTTTATTCTATTAAACTTCTTAAAGACAAGTATCTTAGGTAGTTTCTTTGTTGTACTTATTACTAGACGTTATATAATTAGTTCTATCTAATTCTAACCTTTAATAATAGCTTTAATCTATACTTTATTCTACTTTGCGTAATCTTGTAGTTCTTTATTCTATATTTCTAAAGTATTAATTACTATTTTTATATCTTCTTTATCTAAGATTAGATTATTAATTTAGTCCTTAATTATTTCCTATATAGTACTATTAGACTTATAACTACTCTTAGGGGCTTTACTTATTTTAGTTAAACTTTCTACTATCGTGTTAGCTAGACTATACGCTACTTACGCTTTACTTCTTGTAATAACTAAATTAGTAAAGTATAATAGGTGTAGCTAGAGTTAACTTCCTAGCGCCTAGGAGGTATTAGTAGATTAAGAGTTAATAGTAAAAGCTTAGGGGTAATCTATAATAACTTATAAATAATAGAAGATATTTTATAACTATCTTGTATTAGCGTTCTATAGTTAAAGGATTAAATTACTAATACTATCTTAATATTATACATCTTACTAACTATATACTTATTGTAATCTATAATCTATAGTTACTAAGACTAGTAGATTATAGATTATCTTAATCTATAATCTATTAATACTAAGAGTCTATAGATTATAGATTAGCCTAGGTGTCCTAGTTATATGTAGTCTCCTAATTAAGGTTATTACTCTACTCGTCCTATACTTCGTTAGCGCCTAGATTAGGACTAATTAGTTCTATCTTAATTTCTTCTATTACACCCGTAACAATATAGCTACGTAGCTACCTTTACTATCTCTAGCTAGAGCCTTTCTAGTAGGTTAGTACTTATCTTTATCTTAATTACTTTTGTTATTATTTCTTAACTAGCTCTCTTAGCTCCTCTATTTAGCTCGTATATATATACTAGAGTACTCTTAACTATAATCTCTTCTTATTTAGCTTAAATCTAGAAGCGCGTTTTACTTCTTTATAAGAGCGTTACTACTTTATTATCTTACTAGAGTATATATATATAGAGCTTATAGCGCGTTAGTAGTAGCTTTATAAAGCTTTTAAATACTTTTATTATCTTTTAGAGTATTTTACTTTATAATAAGTAAGTATAGAGCTTACTACTATACTTATACTTAAGTAGTATAGTCTAAACTTCTTTAAAGTAGCTAGTAAGTATATTAAATAGGTCTTACGCTACTTACTAGTATAGGCGTAGAGCTCTCTCTTTAGGCTACCTTAAGATAACTTACTTAGCGTATACTATTAAGCAATACTTGTACTTAATACGCGCTATCCTATTAATACGTACGTTTCTTACGCTCGTTACTAGTGCTTATAGTACTTCTAGTCTAAGATAACTAGCTCTAGCGTACTAGAGCTCCTCTAAGTTACTTTTAGGCGTTATACGCTATAAGTTAAGCTAGTAATTAACTTAATTACCTTAAGTTACGCTTATAATAGTTAGATAAAACGTAATAGGCTTATATTTAATAAAAGTAAGGTTATATTTACGTATTAGCGTTACTAGTACAATACTCTCTACTAGCGTTCCTATTCTTAGAGTTACGTTAAAACCTTAATACTATACTCTAGCTTACTATAATTAAGCTTTAGATACTATATTAATATAAAATCCTTTAACTACTACTACTTTATAAAGTACAAGATTCTCTATATACTTACTATAAGTACTATTTAGAGCGTTCTTAAGAATTTAAGTACTTTTACTAAGTATTAAAAATACTTATATACTTACTTTTATATAGCTTACACCTTTTACTTTTATAAAAAAGCCTAGTTCTATAAGACTTATTAAGTTAACTAAGTAGAGAGAAGCTCTATTATTAAGTATAGTACTCTTAGAGAGTAAGTAAGTGTTAAAATCTAGCGTTAAATAGGCTCTAAGAGTAGGCTTAATAAGTTTACCTAAGTTAATAAGCGTACCTAGGTTAATAAATATACCTAGGTTAATAAGTACTACGTTTAGCTAGCCTAGATAGGCTAGAGCCTTTAATTTAACTAACTCTAAGCTAGCTTTAACTAGTTCCTAAGAGGGACTAGCTTACTTTTAAGTTACTAGGGTTTTAACTACTATAAAGCGTAGCTTATCTAAATAAGCTTATATTTTTACCTTTCTATTATTGTCTATTTTAAATAGACTACCTATAAGCGCTACTTATATCTATTTATAATTTTATAGCTTCTAGTAGTAAGCTTAGCTATATAGGTAGTTATATTTTAAGTTAGAGCTTAACGCTTATAGCTTAGATCTTCTAAACGTTATAAATACGCTAGCTCTTTAATTAGTAGTTTAGAGCTTATACTCCTATAATAAAGCTAAGTAGATACTACTAATTTACTTTAGCGTAAGTACCTTTAAGCTAAAGACTAAGCTCTAGATTACTAATTAGCTTATTATCTAAGCTTAGTCTAGAGCTAGCTTTAGCGTTAACGCCTCTAGGAAATCTTATACTATAAGCTCGCCTATTACTTCTATAATATTATACGTAATTATACGCTAATATAAGCGTAGCTACTTATTATACTAGAGCTCTAGTAATTAGCGTCCTTAGTAAGCTTTCTATAAATAGGCTTAGTATTAAGCTTAGATAAGATTACTAGCGCTAGTATTAAATAAAGCTAGTAAGCTCTTTAGCGTTTAGATAAGCTCTTATAATATAGCTTTATTATTCGCAAGTAGAGTTATTTTAGCTATTACTAGATAGCTTAGATTAACTATAGCGTTTACTTAGGCACTTAGAGCTCTAAGGCGTACTATTTATAATACCTAAGTATCTTTTATAGCCTAGTATTTCTCTATTATAAGCTTATAGGTAGCTACTTCTTCTACTATTACTAGGCTCTTTAGTTTAAGTTAAACTAGTTTATTAGCGTAGATATTAGAGATGTTATTAGCTTTTAAATTAATAAGCTACTAGATACCTAGCTTAAGAGTATTATAGTAAAGTTATATAAACTATACTAGCTATTATAAGCGCTTGTTAAGTAAAGTAGTACCTTTATTAAGTAGAGTAATCTTAATATAAGATATTATAAGTAATTAAGTAATAGATAAAATAAGATAAGATAAGATAGGTTAAGATAAGAGTATACTAAGCTCGCGATCTCTTACTATAGTATATAGGATAGAACTATTAAGTAATTTTTAGCACTAGGCTTATAACTATTATAAGATATAAGCTTAAGAATAAGTAAGAGATAATTATTAATTAAAGAGCTATCTAAGCTAAGCTACTTATATATAGTAGAGTAGCTCGAATAGCTTATATAGCTTACTTACTACTATAAGCTTACTTAAATTATATAGAGTAGAGCTCTAACTTATAACAAGTAAAGCTATAAGAAACTTTATATTAAGGAAGTTTATAGAAATATAAGGAATATAGTATATAATAAAAAAATACTCTTAATAACTAAGTATAATTAAAGGAAAGCTATTCTAAGAACCTATTAGGTTTAAGATAAAACCTTCTATATTAGAGCTAGAAAAAATAATAATTAATAATAAATAAGATATAATACTAGAGATACTATAGTTATAGATAACTAACCTATATATTAATTAGAGAATAGGAAAAATTAACTACTATAAAATAGATATATTAAAAGCTAATATAAGTATATATAAAGGAGAATTCCTAAATAAATATAAGAAATAGGAAAAATAGCTCGTAGAACCTAAAGATTATCTTCTAGAATATTAGCTATAGGACTTAGTAATAGAACTAAAAGAAGAAAAAAACGTAAGATAGAGCCTAGTCTACTAAAAAATAGAAGAAAAGTTAAAAATTAAATAAGTATTTATTAAAAACGTATTAAAGAAAAGATAAATATAAGAATCTAAGTCTTTAGTAGTATATAGACTTATCTTTATAGATAAGAAAAGAATAAGTAATAAGAGACTTTATATAGATTTTAGAAAAACTAATATAATTATAAGTAAGAATTAATACCTTTTACTATAAATAGATATAATATAAAATAGGTTATATAAAGTAAAAATCTTTATAAAACTAGATATTTAGAACGTATACTACTAAATTAGAATTAAGAAAAGTAATAAATAAAAAATAGTATTTAGAACGTAATATAAACTATATAAATACTTAGTTATACTATTTAGTCTAATAAACGCGCTAGTAGCCTTCTAAGAAAGAATTAATATAGTACTAAGAGAGTACTAAGATAAGTTTATATTTATATACTTAGATAATATCTTTATATTCTTAGAAATAGAAGAAGAATATATATAATACGTATATAAAGTACTAGAGAAGCTAGTAGAAAATAAATTATTTCTTAAGATAAGGAAATACAAATTCTATATAAAGAAAATAGATTTCTTTAGATTTATTATTAAACTAGGAAAAATAAAGATTAACCTAGAAAAGATTAAATTAATTAATAAATAGCTAATACTAAAGAACTTAAAAGAAGTATAATAATTTTATAGACTAGTAAACTTTTATAAAAAGTTAATAGTAAAATAGTCTAAAAATATAAAACTAATAATAAGGCTTATAAAAAAAGATATACTATTTAAATAAACTAAAGAATATAATAAAGTATTTAATAAGATTAAGAGAAAATTTATAAAGAACTTAGTTATTAGAATATATAACCTAGACCTACTAGTAATAGTAAAAATAGACGTATCTAACTTAGTCTATAAAATAGTACTAATATAGGAAAACCTAAAGACTAAAAAAGAATACTTAGTTAAATACTTCTCTAAGAAGATAAAAATAATAGAACTTAACTACTTAATTTATAATAAAAAGATACTAGTAATCTATAAAGTATTTAAATAATAGAGAGTATACTTATAAAGAATAAAATACTAAATAAAGGTTTATATAAACTATAAGAATTTTATAAAATTTATAATAAATAAAGAACTATTATAGTAATATATAAGATAGTAGGAATTTCTATTAATATTTAATATAGAAATTATATATATAAAAAGGAAAGATAACTAGTTTATAAATACTTTTAGTAGAAGACTAGACTTATAAGAAGAAGTAAGTACTACTAGTATAGTTCTAGTTAAGAATAAAGAAGGATATTTAGTCTTAAATACGCTAAAAATAGCTATAATACTTAAGAGAATAAGTAGTAAGCTAGATAAATAGATTAAGAAATTAACGTAAGAAGTATTTAAAGAAATAGAGAAACTAGAAATCTAAAAAGGACTAGTATAAGCCTATAGAAAAATATATATTCTAAAGAAGATTTAAAGAGAATTTATATAATAATTTTATAAATTACTAGTATATAGTTACTAAGGTATTAAGAAAATATTAGATAGACTACTATAAGATTACTATATCCTAAAAGTAAGATAACTAATAATAAAGATACTATAAGAATATATAAAATACTAAAAGAATAAGTATAATAGATATATACTATATAGAATACTATAACTAGTAGAAGTACTAAAATAACTATAGAAAGTTATTATAATAGACTTTATTATAAAATTACCTAAGTTTAAAGACTTAATATTAGGAGTTAAGTATAATAGAATTTTAATAATAGTAAATAAGCTAATAAAGTACTTTTACTTTAGACTATATAAAAAAAAAAGTAAGATAGGAGTTACTATATATTAGGTTTTAGAAACTATAATTAGTTAATATAGACAACTAGATAAAATTATTATAGATAGAGATATATAATTCTTATTAAAACTATAAAGAATAATAACTATATAATTAGGAATTAAATATATAATATCTATAGTATATTATTTATAAATAGATAGATAGTTAGAATAAATAAATTAGATAGTAGAATAGTACTTAAGATACTACTTTAACTATAATTAGAATAATTAAGTATAGCTATTACTTATAGTATAGTTAGTATATAATAGTATAAAGAATATAGTAATAAAAGTATTACCTTTCTTTATAAACTATAGATTTAACCCTAGTATATATAGAATACTAAGATAAGAAGTATCTTAGTTTCTAAAAAGAGAAAACTTTACTAATAGACTTAGAGATATATATAATTAACTAAGATAGAACGTAGAGTTCTTATATAATTATATAGTAAAATACTATAATAAGAAGTATAAAAAGAAACTTTAATTTAAAGAAAGAGAAAAAGTATAGTTAGTATAAAAAAATATTAAGAGTAAATAACCTAGTTTAAAACTAGACTATATTAAGATAAGACTATATAAAATTAAGAAAGAAGTTATACTAGTTATATTTAAACTAAAGCTACTAGATAAGATAAAGATATACTTAACTTTCTATATAGTACTACTTAAGATAGTACTATAAAACATAGAACTACTAGTGTATAAAGTAAATATATATAGAGAATAAGAAAAATAAGAAGTTAAAGAAATTCTATAGTACTAGTTCTATAATAGAAGAAACTACTATTTAGTAGAATAGATAAGTATAGATAAAAAAGGATAACTATAGAAGAAAATATAGAAACTAAAAGATAACCTTAACTACTCTAAGAAACTAGAAGAGTTCTAAAGTTAAAACCTTTTAGAGTACTTTATAGTAAATTAAAAAAATTAATACTACTATTACTAAATAGAGAGGTGTTAAGAGCGTCTAATATAATAAGAGCTAGAGTAGCTTAGACTATATCTTTAAAGTTTATCTTAGCCTCTAAAGTATAAAACTATTTAGATAATTTAGTATTATTATAAGCTTTTATCTTATAAAAACGCTTAATATAAGAATAAAGATCTACTAGCTTATAAAGAGTTAGCTTATACTTAGCTTTAGCTTCTATAAGCTATAATAATAGTATCTCTTAAGCTTAGTTAATAGCTTACCTTATATAACTTAGTAAGAAGAGACTATATAGAAATTAAATACTTATACTCTATAAGAGAAATACTAGATAGTATATACTTATACTAAATATTAGCTAGAATATACTTACTATAGTATTTACTATTCTTTAAAGATATAAGATAAGTAAGCTTTAACTAAGTATAATAGGTACTATAATAGGCTTACTAGAGTTAACTTCCTAATATCCTAAAGAGTATTAGTAGATTAAGAGTTAATAATAAAGTTTATATTTAGGATCTATAATAACTATAAATAATAGAAGATATTTTGTAACTATCTTGTATTAGCGTTCTATAGTTAAAGGATTAAATTACTAATATTATCTTAATAATATATATTATACTAACTATATACTTAGGCTTCTTAGTAGACTTTATACTTTGTATTTACTAAGATTATAAATTATAAATCTATTACGTATCCTTATTATAGTTAGTCTCTTAATCTAGTTTATCTCCTTATAGGTTATATACGTTGTTATTATCTATAGTAAGGCTAATTAGCTTAAATTAGTTTTCTCTTGTTATAGCTATAATACTATTCTTTTCTCTAGGTAGATTCTTATTTCTCTATCTTAGGCCTAAGGTTATTAGTCTAGTTTCTTTATTTATTTCTAATTCTTTATTATCTTCTATATCTTTATATTCTAACTATAACAAACTTCTTCTTATTACTTATATTACTTGTAATAGAGTTAAAATATTTCTTTATACTTATTATACTTAGTTAAAGCTTACTTATCTTATATCTTTAAAGGATAGTAAACACTATAGTAAGTATATTCTAGCTAATATTTAGTATAAGTATATACTATTTAGTATTTCTCTTATAGAGTATAAGTATTTAATTTCTATATAGTCTCTTTTTACTAAGTTATATAAGGTAAGCTATTAACTAAGCTTAAGAGATACTATTATTATAGCTTATAGAGGCTAAGGCTAAGTATAAGCTAACTCTTTATAAGCTAGTAGATTTTTATTCTTATATTAAGTATCTTTATAAGATAAAAGCTTATAATAACGCTAAATTATCTAAATAGTCTTATACCTTAGAGGCTAAGATAGACCTTAAGGATATAGTCTAGGCTACTCTAGCTCCTATTATATTAGATACTCCTAACGCTTCTCTATTTAGTAATAGTAGTATTAATTTTCTTAGTTTACTATAAGGCGCTCTAAAGGGTTTTAACTTTAGAACTCTTTTAGTTTCTTAAAGTAGTTAAGGTTATCTTTTAGTTTTTATATTTTCTCTTATAGTTATTTTTTTTTATCTATACTTATCTATTCTACTAAATAGTAGTTTCTTTTATTATAGAACTAGTACTATAAGATTTCTTTAACTTTTTATTCTTTTTATTCTTTATATATATTTACTTTATATACTAGTAGTTCTATATTTTATAGTACTATCTTAAGTAGTACTATATAGAAGGTTAGGTATATCTTTATTTTATCTAGTAACTTTAGTTTAAATATAACTAGTATAACTTCTTTCTTAATTTTATATAGTCTTATCTTAATATAGTCTAGTTTTAAACTAGGTTATTTACTCTTAATATTTTTTTATACTAACTATACTTTTTCTTTCTCTTTAAATTAAGGTCTCTTTTTATACTACTTATTATAGTATTTTACTATATAATTATATAAGAACTTTATATCTTATCTTAGTTAATTATATATATCTTTAAGTCTATTAGTAAAGTTTTCTTCTCTTAAAGACTAAGATACTTTTTATCTTAGTATTCTATATACGCTAGAGTTAAATCTATAGTTTATAAAGAAAGGTAATACTTTTATTACTATATTCTTTACGTTATTATATACTAACTATACTATAAGTAATAGCTATACCTAATTGTTCTAATTATAGTTAAAGTAGTATCTTAAGTACTATTCTACTATCTAATTTATTTATTCTAACTATCTATCTATTTATAGATAATATACTATAGATATTACGTATTATATTCCTAATTATACTATTATTATTCTCTATAGTTTTAATATAAATTATATATCTCTATCTATAATAATTTTATCTAGTAGTCTATATTAACTAATTATAGTTCCTAGAACCTAGTATATAGTAACTTCTATCTTACTTTTTTCTTTATATAGTCTAAAGTATAAGTACTTTATAAGTTTATTTACTATTATTAAGATTCTATTATACTTAACTCTTAATATTAAGTCTTTTAACTTTAGTAGCTTTGTAATAAAGTCTATTATAATAACTCTTAATAGTTATTCTAGTATTTTAACTAGTTATAATATCTTATATAGTACGTATCTATTATACTTATTTTTATAGTATTTTATATAGTCTTATAGTACTTCTATTACTAATTATCTTACTTTTAGGATATAGTACTCTCTTAGTAATCTATCTAATATTTTATTAATACCCTAGTATCTATATACTAGTAATTTATAGAATTATTATATAAACTCTTTCTATATTTTTTTTAGTATATACGTTCTTCTATATACTTTTATAATTTCTTCTTAAATCTTAAGCTTTTTTATTTCTTTAGAGGCTTTTTCTATTTTATTTTAAATCTATTTATTTAGCTTACTACTCTTTCTTTTAAGTATTATAGCTATTTTAAATATATTTAAAACTAAGTATTTTTCTTCGTTCTATATTAAGACTATACTAGTAGCGTTTACTTCTTTTTATAAGTTTAGTTTTTTACTAAAGGTATTTATAAATTAGTTATCTTTCTCTTTTATATATATAATTTCTAAATTAAATATTAATAGGAATTTATACTATCTTATATAGTATTATTATAATTCTTTATTTATTATAAATCCTATAAAGTTCTTATAGTCTATATAGACTTTTATTTAGTACTTTACTTTTTATAAGTATACTTTCTATTATTTAAATACTTTATAGATTACTAGTATCTCTTTATTATAAATTAAGTAGTTAAGCTCTACTAGCTTTATTTTCTTAGAGAAGTATTTATCTAGGTACTTCTTTTTAGTCTTAAAGTCTTCCTATATTAGTACTATTCTATAAACTAAGTTAGATACGTCTATTTTTACTATTACTAGTAAGTCTAGGTTATATATTCTAATAACTAGGTTTTTTATAAACTTCTTTTTAATCTTATTAAATACTTTATTATATTTCTTTAACTACTTAAATAGCGTATCTTTCTTTATAAGTCTTATTATTAGTTTTATATCTTTAGACTATCTTACTATTAGCTTTCTATAAAAGTTTACTAGTCTATAAAGTTATTATACTTCTTTTAAGTTCTTTAGTATTAGCTATTTATTAATTAACTTAATTTTTTCTAAGTTAATCTTAATTTTTCCTAGTTCTATAATAAATCTAAGGAAATCTATTTCTTTTATATAGAACTTGTATTGTCTTATTTTAAGAAATAGTTTACTTTCTACTAGTTTTTCTAGTACCTTATATATATATTATATATATTTTTCTTCTATTTCTATAAATATAAAGATATTATCTAAGTATATAAATATATATATATCTAAGTACTCTTTTAGTACTATATTAATTCTTTCTTAAAAGGCTACTAGTACGTTTATTAAGCTAAAAAGTATAACTAAATATTTATATAGTTAATATTAAGTTCTAAATACTATTTTTTATTTATCTCCTTTTTTAATTCTAATCTAGTAGTAGGCGTTTTAGATATCTATTTTTATAAAGATTTTTACTTTTTATAGCCTATCTTATATTTTATCTATTTATAGTAAGAGGTATTAGTTCTTATTTATAATTATATTAGTTTTCTTAAAGTCTATACAAGGTCTCTTATTACTTATCTCTTTTTTATCTATAAATATAAGTCTATATACTACTAAGGATTTAGATTCTTATATCTATTTTTTCTTAATTATATTCTATATAAACGTTTATTTAATTTTTAATTCTTCTTCTATTTTTCTATATACTAGGCTCTATCTTACTTTTTTCTTTTTTTTAGTTCTATCGCTAAGTCCTATAGTTAGTATTCTAGAAAGTAGTTGTTTAGTTTAGTAAGTTGTTTTTCTTACTTCTTATATTCTTCTAAGAACTATCCTTTATATATACTTATATTAGCTTTTAATATATCTTTTTTAAAGTAGCTAATTTTTTCTATTCTTTAATTAATCTTTAGGTTAGTTAATTATAACTATAGTATACCTAATATTATATCTTATTTATTATTAATTATTGTTATATCTATAACTATATTCTTAATTATTATCTCTTCTAGTTCTAGTATAGAGAAAACTATTTTAAACTTAATAAGTTTTTAAAATAGTTTTCTTTTAATTTTACTTAATTATTATAAGTATTTCTTTATTATATATCGTATTTTTTATATTTCTATAAACTTCTTTAATATAACGTTTCTTATAGCTTTACTATTAATTATTATTTATACTTTCTTTTTTTAATATATACCTTTTTTTATAATATATAGGCTTCTTATACTTTCTAGCTATTCTTACTTAAGTAATTTTATAAATTAACTATCTTTCTAGAGCTATAGCCTTACTTTAAGTTTATATTCCTTATATTTTAGATATTTATTATACGTATATTTATACTATAGTCTTCTTTAGATATATTTTTTAGATAGTTTTAGTCTTAGCTTTACTACTAAGTATCTTTCTTCTAGTATTATTTTCTATCCTTAGATATCTTCTACTAGAATTACTCTTATATAATTATAGCCTTTTCTACGTATTAGCTATATACTATTATTTACTTTAGGGTTTCTATATATAATATAATTCTTATCTAGGTATAATATCTATAATACTTTAAAGTATACTAGATATTTTAGGTCTATTATTTTATTATCTCCTTCCTAGTATTTATTTTTCTTAGGTATATCTATAGTTAGGATATAGTATACTACTAGTATTTTTAGAGTATAAGCTTTATTAATCTATTATATTTTTTTTATAAGAGACTGCTACTCTTTTTATATAGGTATTCTTTTTACTATAACTATATATTATTTTATATATTTTTAGAATAGTATAAACTTTATTTCTTTAAGATTATATTCTTTCTAGTCTTTATATACTTTTTCTATACTTATAACTTATAAGTATTTTTAAATAAACTTCTATTACTTATTTTATTACTTTATATCTATTATTATATAGCTATTATAGCTATATATATCTAGCTAGGTATACTCTATACTTTTTATACTAACTTTTTTTTTACTTTCTTATAGTCTTTTAGAAGAAGCTATAGTAGTCTCTTTATCTAGTACTAGTTCTTTAGCCTAGATTAATAAGATCTAGGGCTTTTCTCTTTCTAATTCTTCTATTAGTAAGTCTATTATATATACTATTTCTTCTAGCTATACTTTTATTCTTTTTTTTATTACTATTACTTTATTTTTTTATAAGAACTATCTTACTTTCTACTTACTAGAAAAGTATATATAGTAGTTATCTTTATAATAAAAAGTCTAGTAAAGTATTATATATTATATTTCTTTACTCCTAGCTACTTTTTCTTAGGGTTTAGCTTTTACTTATAATACTTCTTTTTTCTTCTTAGTTATTTTTAACTATATTTCTTTATCTTTTTTATAGTCTTTACTTTTATAGTCTTTTATAAAGTATTTTAGTTTTCTATATTTATAGTATACTATATCTTTTTTCTTCTATAACTAGTAGTTTTTTACGTAGTAGCTTTTCTTACTATAGTTAAAGTATATAAAGTCTTTATTCTTTTTTTTTTTTTATCTTTATTAGTATTAAGGATTATAGGGTCTCTAACGTCCTAGATTCTAGGTTAGCTTCTATATTTATTTTTCTTCTATTCTTAAAGATTATTATTAATTCTTATTACCTATTATTTTAAAGCTTTTAGTGTCCTAGGTTTCTCTATATAGATTATTTTATATTAGATTTTTATATTTAGTTTTTATTTAAATTATAATATTAGAGCTAATTTATTCTATTTTATATTTTGTAATAGTTATTTAAATTATAATATATATTTAGAAATACTCTTACTTTATATAATTATTTCGAGTTTTTCTTCTACTTATTAAGTAATATCTATATCTCTAAATACTACTCTTATTTATCTAGTAAAGTATTTATAACTTCTAAAAATAGCTCTAGTTTTATCTTTTTATATTATTAGGGCGTATATTATATAATCTATCTAGTAAGGTTTAAACTATCTTATTATATCTTTTTTAAAGTATATTCTAATATATATTACTTTCTTTTCTTTTATATTAAAGTATAGTACTTATATATCTATCTAGAGTTATACTAATACTATAAAAGGTTTTAACTTTTCTCTTATTCTATTAAACTTCTTAAGTATAGGTATTTTTAGTAGCTTCTTTATTATACTTATCTCTAGGTATTATATAATTAGTTCTATCTAATTTTATCCTTTAATAATACTTTTAATCTAAGCTTTATTTTATTTTATATATTCCTAAAGTTTTTTATTTTATATTTCTAAGGTATTAATTACTAATTTTATATCTTTCTTTTTAGAGATTAAGTTATTTAGAAAGTTTTAATATCTCTCTATACTATATTATCTAACTTATAACTACTTATAAGTACTTTAACTTCTTTTTTAGTTAAACTTTCTACTATTATATTAGCTAGACTATACGCTACTTATACTTTACTCCTCTTAATAACTAAATTAGTAAGGTATAATAGGTTTACTAGAGTTAACTTCCTAATAACCTTTAAGTTATTAGTAGATTAGGAAGTAATAATAAAAGCTTATATAGTAATTAGTAATAACTTAAATAATAGTTAATTTATATATTTAATATTAAATATTAGTATTCTAGGTTAGAGATTAGATTACTAATACTATCCTAATAATACGTATTACTACTAACTATATACTTAGGTCTCTTAGCTAGCTTTATACTTTATATTTACTAAAATTATAAATTATAAAGTTATTAGGTACTTAACTTTATACTTTATATTTACTAAAATCGCGAATTATAAATTTATTACGTATCTCTATTATAATTAGCTTCTTAGTTAAGTTTAATACTTTATAGATTATACGTACTATTATTATCTAGAGTAGAGCTAATTAGTTTAAGTTAGTTTTCTCTTATTATAAGTATAATAAAAAGATATATTAAAAGCTAATATAAGTATATATAAAAGAGAATTTCCTAAAGAGTATAAGATAAAAGAGAAGTAGCTTATAGAACTAGATAATTACTTTCTAGAATATTAGCTATAGGATTTAGTAATAGACTTAGAAAAAAGAAAGAATATAGGATAGAGTCTAGTTTTTAAAAAACTAAAAAAAAATCTAAAATTAAGTAAGTATTTATTAAAAACGTAATAAAAAAAAATAAATATAAAACTCTTAATTTTTTATAGTATATAGACTAGTATTTATAGATAAGAAGAGAATAAAAGAAAAGTAACTTTATATAGATTTTAGAAAAATAAATATAATTATATATAAAAACTAATATCTTTTACTATATATAGATAAGATATAAAATATACTATAAAAGGCTTAAATCTTTATAAAACAAGATATCTAAAATACTTACTACTAGATTAGAATTAAAAAAGTTAATAAATATAAAATAGTATTTTAAATATAATATAAACTATTTAAGTATATAGTTATACTCTTTAGATTAATTAATACGCTAGTAGTATTCTATAAAAAAATTAATATAGTCTTAAAAGAATACCTAGACGTATTTATATTTATAAACCTAGATAATATCTTTATATTATTAAAAATAGAAGAAGAATATATATAATATATATATAAGGTACTAGAGAGACTAGTAGAGAATAAATTATTTTTTAAAATAAAGAAATATAAGTTCTATATAAAAGATATAGACTTCTTTAGATTTATTATTAAACTAAGAAAGATAAAGATTAACTTTAATAAGATTAAAGTAATCTAGAAATAGCTAATACTAAAGAACTTAAAAGAAGTATAATAATTTTATAGGCTAGTAAATTTTTATAGAAAACTAATAGTAAAATAGTCTAAAATAAAAGAACTCTTATTAAAACTTATAAAAAAGGATTTACTTTTTAAATAGACTTATAAATATAATAAAGTATTTAATTAGATTAAATATAAGTTTATAGAAAACCTAGTTATTAGAATATATAACCTAGACTTACTAGTAATAGTAAAAATAGATATATTAAACTTAGTCTATAGAATAGTACTAATATAAGAAGATTAAGTTATAAAGTAAGAATACTTAGTTAAATACTTTTTAAAGAAAATAAAGCTAGTAGAATTTAATTACTTAATCTATAATATAGAAATATTAGTAATCTATAAAGTATTTATAAAGTAGAAAGTATACTTATAAAAAGCTAAGTATTAAATAAAGGTCTATATAGACTATAAAAACCTTATAAGATTTATATTAAATAACGACTTATTATAATATTATATAAAATAGTAAAAATATTTATTAATATTTAATCTTGAAATTATATATACTAAGAGTAAAGATAATTAGCTAATAAATACTCTAAGTAGAAGACTAAGCTTATAAAAAGAAGTAAATACTACTAGTATAGTTTTAATTAAGAATAAGAAAAGATATTTAGTTTTAAATATACTTAAAATAGCTACTATACTAAAGAAGAAGAGTATTAAGCTAAATAAATAAATTAAGGAAGAGATATAAAAAGCTTTTAAAAAAATAAAAAAAACTTAAAATCTAAAAATAATTTATAAAAGTATATAAAAGAATATATTTTCTAAATAAAATATAGAAAGAATTTATATAATAATTTTATAAATTACTAGTATATAAGTACTAAAGTATTAATATAATACTAGATAAGCTTTTAAAAGATTACTATATCTTAAAAGTAAAATAACTAGTAATAAAAGTACTATAAAACTATATAGATATAAAGTAAACTTTATATAAAATAACTTAATAAAGTATTTTTAATAATTAACTAAAAAGAGTAAATAGTAAATAAAGCTATCTAAGTAAGTACTAGGTATATATACCTAGTAGCTTACTAAGTACTAACTAAAAGTAGAAAGGTAGTTAAATATTAGTAAGTTATAAACTTACTAATATTCGATATATATTAGTACGTTATTAACTTACTAATATTAGTATAAAAATAAAAGATATAAGAAATAACTCTTTTATACGTCTTTTTTCTTTTAAAGAGTAAATTACTAAAGCTTAAAAAAAGCTCTAATTAACTAATAATACTTATTAGGTAGTAGTAGTAGTAGCTAGAGTTAAAGAAGTTAACTATTTTTAGAGTTAAAATTATTATTTATAGAGTATAAAAGTAAAGTTTTTACTAATTTTAGTATAAAATTAAAACTTATACAACTTCTATATATAAAATATATTAACTATAAACTTTTTTTTTACTACTTTTACTTTATACTAATAAAATTAAACCTAAAAGTATTTATATATAGTATAAGAGAAAGTAAAGTTAATACTACTAAGTA
>JALNQF010000501.1:0-25865 GCA_028456385.1 Ophiosphaerella korrae | reverse complement strand
TATTAAAGGATAAAACTAGATAGAACTAATTACGCAACGCCTAGAGATAAGCGCGACAAAGAAACTACTAAAGATACTTGTACTTAAGAAGTTTAATAGAACAAGGGAAAAACTAAGACCCTTTATTATATTAGTATAACTCTAGATAGATATACAAGTACTACACTTTAACATAGAAGAAAAGAAAGTAATATATATTAGATTGCACCTTAAAGAAGACGCAATAAGATAGTACGAGCCTTATTAGATAGATTACACGACATACTCTCTAATAATACAAAAAGACAAAACTAGAGCTATCTTTAGAAGTTACGAATACTTTACTAAATAAATAAGAGCAGTATTTAGAGACATAGATGTTACCTAATAAGCTAAAGAGTAACTAGAGAAGCTTACATAGAATTAGAGTGTTCTAAAGTACGTATTATAGTTTAAACAACTATTACAAAATATAGAATAGAATAAGTTAGCCTTAATATTACGATTTAAACAAGGACTTAACTCTAAAATCTAATACGAGATAATATATATAGAGAAACTACAAACACTAAAAGCCCTAAAGTAATAGGTAATACAAATTAACGATAATCTTTAAGAATAGAAGAAGAACAAATATAGAGGTTACACCTAGAACTATAATAAGGGAGACCCTATAGTCCTTAACGCTAATAAGGATAGAAAGAAGAAAAAGAATAAAGACTTTACGTACTTTAACTGTAGTAAACTAGGCTACTATGTAAGGAATTGTAGATCTAAGTTAAAGAAGGATATAGTATATTATAAATACAGAAAACTAGGATACTTTGTAAAAGACTGTAAGAATAAGGACCTAAAGAAAGAAACTTAGTTAAAAACGACTAAGAAGAAGAAGGAAGCACTATAAGTATAGGCTAAACCTTAGGAGAAAGTAGCTAGGAGTAAAGAAGTATAACATGTAATACTCTATTAGACCTTTTATTATAACAACAACTACTATATACATCTTTCTAGTAAATAAGGAGTAGTATAGTTCCTATAGAAGTATAGATATAGAGTAGTAGTAATAAAGGAAGATAGAACAAAAGCTTAGCTAAAAGATATAGCCTAAGTAATAGACCTACTAATAGAAGATTTAGAAGGGGAAGAGCCCCTAGTACTATTAATCTAGGCCGATAGACTAGTACTAGATAAAGAGACTACTATAGCTCTCTCTAAAGGACTATAAAGAAGCAAGAGATAAGTTAGTATAAGAGATATAGAATATACCTAGCTAACAATATATAGTTATAACAGCTATACTATAATAGATATAGAGGAACGAGACAAAGAATAGAAGTTTGTTTAGAAATACTTACTAGTTATAAGTATAGAGGAAGCGTATAAAGACTAGAAAGAACGTAATCCTAAAGAAATAAAGTTTATACTATTTTAAGAATAGATAAAGTAATATATAGTTGTAGTAGAAAGAATACCTATACAAAAAGAATAGTAATACCTTATAAGAGAGACGCGATAGATTAACAAAGCCTATATACTAAGAGTACTAGTAGTGTACTATATCCTAATAATAGATATACCTAGAAAAGATAAGTACTAGGAAGGGGATAACAAAATAATAGATCTAAGACATCTAGTATATTTTAAAGCATTATAGATATTATGCCTAGATAAGAATTGTACTATATATAGAAACCCTAAAGTAAATAACAACGTATAGCCTATAAGGAGAAGAGGCTATAACTACACGAGAGTAATTATAGTAGAAGATATCTAAGGATTGGAAATAATTATAGAAGACAGATATATAGTAGTAAGACCTAGCCTAAAATTATCTAAGAAATACGTCTAAGGAAGACTATAGTATAAATGTATATACAATAAGTATCTAAAACACAAAGAATATAAACTTAAAGTAGGCCTATAGCCCTAGAAAGATAGACAATTTAATAAATTACTAAAGCAAGAAAGGCTAGAAGGTATAAGAGGCCTACACATTACGAAAATAGGTATATACTAAGGAAAGAAAGTATAATTAATAATTAATAGTAGAGCTACAAGAAACTTTATATTAAAAAAGTTTGTAGAAATATAGGGAATAAAGTATACAACAAAGAAATACCCTTAATAACTAAGTACGATTAAAGGAAAACTATTTTAGGAACTAATATAGTTTAAGATAGTACCTTTAATACTAAGGTTAGAAGGACTAGAAATCTAGAATATAGTTATAGATATAACGACAATCGATAATAAACAAGACATAATATTAGGTATACTATAGTTATAGATAACTAACCTATATATTAATTAGAGAATAGGAAAAATTAGTTACAATAAAATAGATATACTAAAAGCTAATATAAGCACCTGTAAAGGAGAATTCCTAGAAGAATATAAGAAATAAGAAAAGTAGCTTATAGAACTAGAAGATTACCTTCTAGAACACTAACTATAAGACTTAGTAATAGAACTAGAAGAAGAAAAGAATATAGGATAGAGCCTAGTCTACTAAAAAATAGAAGAAGAATCTAAGATTAAACGATTATTTATACAAAATACAATAAAGAAAGGATAGATAAGAGAATCTAAATCCTTAGTAGCACATAGATTAATATTTGTAGATAAAAAAAGGATAAGTAATAAAAGACTCTACGTAGATTTTAAAAAAACTAACGCAATTATAAACAAGAACTAATACCTACTACTATAAATAGATAAAATACAAGATAGGCTATAAAGAGTAAAGATCTTTACAAAACTAGATATATAAAACGCATACTACTAGATTAGAATTAAGAAAGGAGACGAGTAGAAAATAGTATTTAGAACACAATACAGACTATACAAATACTTAGTTATACTATTTAGCTTAACAAACGCACTAGTAGTATTCTAGGAGAGAATTAATATAGTACTAAGAGAATACTTAGATATATTTACATTCGCGTACTTAGACGACATCCTTATATTCTTAGAAATAGAGGAAGAACACGTGCAATATATACACAAAGTGCTAAAGAAACTAGTAGAAGCTAAAATGTTTCTTAAGATAAGAAAATGCGAGTTCTATACAAAGGAAATAGATTTCCTTAGATTTATTATTAAACTAGGAAAAATCAAGATTAACCTAGAAAAGATTAACTTAATTAACAAATAGCCAACACTAAAGAACCTAAAAGAGGTACAGTAATTTTATAGGCTAGCTAACTTTTATAGAAAGTTAATAGTAAGATACTCTAAAGATATAGAGCTAATTACAAGACTTATAAAAAAAGATACGCTATTTAAATAGATAAAGGAATACGATAAGGTATTTAAAAGAATAAAAAAGAAGTTTATAGAAAACCTAGTTATTAGAATATATAACCTAGAACTACTAGTAATAGTAAAAATAGACGTATTGAACTTAGTCTATAGAATAGCACTAATACAAGAAGACCTAGAGACTAAAAAGGAATACTTAGTTAAATACTTCTCTAAGAAGATAAAAATAGTAGAACTTAATTACTTAATCTATAACAAAGAGATACTAGTAATCTACAAAGTATTTAAACAATAGAGAGTATACCTATAAAGAGTAAAGCACTAGACAAAGGTTTATATAAACTACAAGAATCTTATAGGATTTATAATAAATAAAGAGCTATTACAACGCTATATAAGATAGTAGGAGTTTCTATTAATATTTAATATAGAAATAATATACACAAAAGGGAAGGACAACTAATTTATAGACGCTCTAAGTAGAAGACTAGACTTACAAGAAGAAGTAAGCGCCACTAGTATAGTTCTAGTCAAGAACAAGGAAGGATATTTAGTCCTAAACACACCTAAGATAGCTACAATACTTAAGAGGACAAGTAACGAGCTAAACAAATAGATTTAGAAAACAACACAAGAAGTATCTAAAGAAATAGAGAAACTTGAAATCTAAGATAGATTTACACAAGCATATAGAAGAACATATATTCTAGGAAAAATTCAAAGGGAATTTATACAATAATTCTATAAATTACTAGTATATAGTTATTAAGGCATTAAGAAAATATTAGATAGACTACTATAAGACTACTATATTCTAAAAGTAAGACAACTAGTAATAGAAGTACTACGAGACTATATAGAATATTAAAGGAATAAATATAATAGACATATACTATACAGAATGCTACAACTAGTAGAAGTACTAGGACGACCGTAGGGAGTTATTACAATAGACTTTATTACGAAGTTACCTAAGTCTAAAGACCTAATATTAGGAGTCGAGTATAATAGAATCCTAACGATAGTTAATAAGCTTACAAAGTATATATACTTTAGACTATATAAAGAAAAAAGTAGAATAGAGGTCGCAGCACACTAGGTTCTAGGAACTGTAATTAGTTAACATAGACTACTAGATAAGATTATTATAGACAGAGATATACAATTTATATTAAAACTATAGGGAACGATAACAGCGTAATTAGGAATATAACACGTAATATCTATAGTATATTATCTACAAATAGACAGATAGTTAGAACAAATAAATTAGATAGTAGAATAATACCTAAGATACTACCTTAACTACAACTAAAACAATTAGGTATAGTTACTACCTATAGTATAGTTAGCATACAACAGCGCAAAGAATATAGTAATAAGAGTATTACCTTTCTTTACAAACTATAGATTTAAGCCTAATATATACTAAATACTAAGAGAACAAATATCTTAGTCCTTAAAAGGAGAAAACTTTACTAACAGACTTAAAGATATACACGACTAACTAAGATAGGATATAGAGTTCCTGCATAATTAAATAGTAAAGTACTACAATAAGAAGTATAAGGAAAGACCTTAATTTAGAGAGGGAGAAAAAGTATAGTTAGTACGAAAGAATATTAAAAGCAAACAACCTAGTTCAAAATTAGACTACGTTAAGATAGGACTATATAAGATTAAAAGAAAAGTTACACTAGTTATATTCAAACTAAAACTACTAAACAAGATAAAGATACACCTAACCTTCTACGTAGCGCTACTTAAGATAGTACTATAGAACGTAGAACTACTAGTGTATAAAATAGATATATATAGAGAACAAGAGGAATAGGAAGTTAGAAAAATCTTAGTATACTAGTTCTATAATAGTAGAAGCTACTACCTAGTAGAATAGATAGGTATAGACAAGAAAGGACAACTATAGAAAGAAACATAGGAACTAGAAGACAACCTTAACTACTCTAAGAAACTAAAGGACTTCTAAAATTAAAACCTCCTAGAGCGCCTTGCAGCGAATCAAGAAAACTAACAATACTACTACTAGATAGAAAGGCGTTAGGAACGCCTAATACAACAGGAGCTAGAGCAGCCTAAACTGCATCTTCGAGGTCTATCTTAGCCTCTAAGGCACGAGACTATTTAGATAA
Source organism: Ophiosphaerella korrae (assembly GCA_028456385.1). Taxonomy (NCBI): domain Eukaryota; kingdom Fungi; phylum Ascomycota; class Dothideomycetes; order Pleosporales; family Phaeosphaeriaceae; genus Ophiosphaerella; species Ophiosphaerella korrae. The sequence goes on along the minus strand of JALNQF010000501.1, from coordinate 20,472 downwards.
TTTAGCGTTATTATAAGCCTTTATCTTACGAAGACGCTTAATACAAGAATAAAGATTTACTAGCTTACAAAGAGTTAGCTTACGCTTAGCTTTAGCTACTACGAGCTATAACAATAGTATCTCTTAAGCTTAGTTAACGGCTCGCCTTATATAACTTAGCAAAAAGAGACTATATAGAAATTAAATACTTATATTCTATAAGAGAAACGCTAGATAGAGTACACTTATATTAAATATTAGCTAGAATACACTCGTTATAGTGTTTACTATCCTTTAAAGACACAAGGTACGTAAGTTTTAGCTAAGTATAACAAGAGTAAGGAAATATTTTAACCCTGTTACAAGTAATACAAGTAATAAGAAGAAGTTTATTACGATTAGAACGTAAAGATATAGAGAATAATAAAGAACTAGAGATAAACAAAGAAACTAGACTAATAACCTTAGGCCTAGGGCGGAGAAATAAGAACCTACCTAAAGAGGGGAATAGTGTTATAGTAGTAACAAGGGAAAGCTAATTTAAACTAATTAGCCCTACTATAGATAATAACAACACATACAACCTATAGGGCAACAAACTTAACTAGGAAGCTAACTATAATAGGGACACGTAATAAATTCGCGATTTGCAACCTTAGTAAATACGAAGTATAAATTCGTGCACGTAATAAATTTGTAATTTGCGATCTTAGCAAATATAAAGTATAAAGCTAGCTAAGAAGTATAGGTATATAGTTAGTAGTAATACGCATTATTAAGATAGTATTAGCAATTCAATCCTTTAACTATAGAACGCTAATACAAGATAGTTACAAAACATCTTCTATTATTTACAGTTATTATAGATTACCTCTAAGCTTTTACTATTACCTCGTAATCTACTAACCCCCTTTAAGACAGGCACCTATAGTTAACGACAGGCAGCCTATTACAATTTTTTACTTATATACTTAGAATCTAATTACGCTTAGCTTTAGCCTTTATAATTTCTAATAGTAATTTCTCTTTAGTATAGTTAATAGCTTTCCCTATTATTACTTAGCCTAAATATAAAAGTAACTATAATATACTTATATTTAGCTATAGAAACTCTAGAAATATTATATAAACTATAAATATTTGTATAAATATATAGCTTATAGTCCTAACTATTATTTATAGAAATATAATAAATAGATTTAGTTTAGAAGATTAGTAATAAAAGTGGAAAAATATTTTAATACCTCTACGTAATACACAATCTACTAACTATAGACAATAAAGGGTAGATTTAGTAGGTATAGGAAGAGAGAATAAAGAGCTTTATATTAATAAAGAAATAGGATTAATAACCTTAGCTTTAGGATAAGAAAATAAAGACCTACCTAAAAGGGGGAATAGTGTTATAGATATAATAAGAGAAATTGTAATATAACTAATTAGTCCTGACTTAAGTGCTAACGAAGTATAGGACGAGCAGGGTAACGACCTGGATTGGGAAACAACCTACAATTAGGACACGTGACACAGGCGATCGGTAGTTACATGCGACAGATCAAGCGATCTGTAGATCAAGCGATAGAGCGATAGATTAGGATGATCTGTAGAATTGTATTACAGATTAGGCACAGAACAAAGATATATAGTCAGTAGCAATGCGCATTATTAGGATGACATCGGCAATCCAATCCTTGACCAAGAGCGACAATACTTTGACATCGCGAGACGCACTCTATTGTTCACAGTTCATTGCTTGATCACAACACGTGCTTTGGTCATCAACTTCTAATCCACCAACACCCCCCAGAGGCCACTTGTAGTCGACGACAGGCGGCCCCGTTACACTTGTAAACTACGTTATTTCTCAAAGAAATCATTAATGGACTTCCTTTTATTAACTATAGTATCTTATCACGGGATTAGTTTAGGGGTTCGAGTAAGGCAGACCTTCCTAAATCTAAGATATAAACCACTAGGTCCTTGGTGTATTGTGCCGAGTGCCGGTTGAGAGTAAAGTTTGTCTTTGCCAAGTATACTCCTAAGAATCCCAGCTGGATTCTCTATACTAGTATTATTATGAAATACGAGGTAAAGTGTTGCAATAACTAATAGCTAGTTGGGAAAGCCCCAAGCATGCATGCTCGTTTTAGTTGCACCTAGCCGTCTAAAGCAAAAGAATAGCCCTCTATCCTTTTACCTAGCCGCCTAACCTTTATTATATACCCCATTAATTTGCGATGACAAACTAGATGGCAAGTAGATCTACATAATAACCCTCGTACTAACTCGCTCTTTCGCGTTAAATGCTTTCAGTGAGAGCGCCCTACAGACACCCCTTGTTCCGGATTACCATATACAGGGAATCCCAACGTATTCAACCCGGCCTATCGATATTAATGAACTCATCGATAATTTAGACTTCGAGCGTCCAGCGAGTAAGAATAGCTCATCCTCCCGGGCCATCACCTCATCCGCTAACGCGGCTACGCCTATACAAGACGGCCTGATTGCGTCTAAGCCTAACAGCCCACAGTTCAAAACTCCATTCGTATCCTATTCCCAAGGACCATCAGGCTCAATTAGATTCCTATCTCTGCAGATAGCGCCTTTCGGTCAAACCGTCCTTCGGCAGCAGGGATTGCAGATCCCTAACGATGTTTATATTGGTTCTAATAGTGCAGATAGAAAGAGAGTGAAAAATACAGAAGCGTCGGAGAGATTCCGAAAGAAAAAAGGAAGAAATATCTCGAGGCGTTAATTAAAATTGATGTTCTAACACAGCAGGTTATTATAGCCCTTGAAGGAGTTTAGGTTTACAGAAAGGAGAGATTATTACAAGTCTCTCGTCCAGTCTGACGCCGGTCAACAATACGAAAGGCCTCCATCGCCCCGTCCCTCTAGACTCAAGAACGTACGGTATACTCGATCACAAGCAATCTAGTACTAACTATAAATTATCGACTTGAAGAAAAGGACGCGCTTTTCTCCTGGCTGCACTCTTCAGCTACAGAGAGAAAGTAATATTACATCTCAACGCCCTCCCCACTAGATTATTGCACTGCAAAAGGAAGGCATTCCATGTTTATATTTATCTATAGGCGGGATACCTTATAGGACGACTCTCCTCTATGAGAATTTAGCTTAGTTATAAGGAAAAGAGGAAATTTACACGGTATGAATTTCAAGAAAACGCTCGTAGAGGTATAGTTACCAACAATCAGTTATACTTAACTAATAGCACCAAGCCTGTTGTAGCTAACTCGTAAGAAGCATATAGTAAATTGGTTGTAATTGCCACATGTTTACAAGAAATTAAACCTCCATTTTGTATTCTCTATCTACAGTGCTCAACAATAGTGATGGAGCACAAGATTAGAGGATATAGCGCCTTGGTCTGTCGTCCAACTTTGTAGTTAGCAAGTTAGGTTGTAGGCTGAGTTCCATAGGTAGCTGGTTAGCTAACCACCCTTGGGCAGGCGCACGGCATTTCAATGGTTTCATTAGGTGAAAGGGTAAGAAACTCCTGCTTGACCCCTGATCGAAAAAATTGATATTATTCATCTCAGTTCACTAACTTTATTATGTTCTCGCTATAAAACAGGAGAGCTAGTTCTGAACACATGACCATCATATCGCATGCCAATGATCAGGCGAGATTTGAGCATTTACCGCGAAGTACTACTCGACCTTCGATGAACAGACCTTGGAATACTTATTTAGGTATAGGAATATTACCCGAAGCCGTGAATGGTCTTGCTAACGTGGACGAGTCAGATTCGCGACGGCGGGGCCGTTTAATATACAGCAGTCGCAGTCTCGCTTGCTGCTCACCGGAAGTACAAGGCTGGGCCAGGGCGACGGTCACTGCCATTTCCCCAAGGCTGAACCTCAAGGGAAAAACGTTCAATCACAGGAATCTCCTCCAGCTGGACAAGCAAAACTGCGCTAGAGCCAGCACTAAATCCAAATATCCTATCAAGACCCAAATTAACACCCGAACTTTGCTCATGTCTGGAGCCTTCGAGGCAACAGCTAGTGCATTCGCAGTCGTTGGAGTTGCTGACGTTCTTGCCCAGACAGGTCGCGAAATCTACAGCTTCTTGGGAGATATTTCGGATGCTCCTGCTGGCTTAAACAAATTGCGTGAATCGATCAAAGCGACCCTACTCTTATATGAGATGTCCAAACAGTGCCGAAGCGACCTCAAAGCTCGTAATGCTCCCTCGACCGGCACGGATATCGTTCGTTCCCTTGAAGTAGCAAACAAATCGTTGAACCGCGAGCTGCAGAGTCTCAAAGTCTCGGTAGCGAAGTTCAATGGGATTACAACATGGAGTCGGATAAAGTTTATCTTAGACGACGCTAAAAGGAAGAAATCGATAGCTAGGCTCGAGAATACAAAGTCGCTTCTCGCAAGTTCTCTAACGCTCGCGTGCAGGTATGTAGCATCCTTTATCGCCAACCAGTCTTAAATTTTACTTTTTATTCCTCATAGGTAGTACTATGCTAATGCCCACAATATATAGAGAACTGTCTGCGCTTGGTCATGCAAGCATTGAAAGTACTGTATGAGACTGCCTCGTTCAGGTCAATATATGCGCCGACGGCTTATCAAATGCAATCACGACTAAGCTGGATTATCTACACCAGGATGTCGTTACGCGATATGAGACCCATCAACAGTCGCTTGTCTCAATTATAAATACCAATCACGCAAACCAAATATCGAAGAACGATGATTATCAGAACGCACTGTTGTCGAAGCTTGAAACGAGCCAACGACGGATAAATTCCAAGAGCGATGCCCATGAACGAGCGCTTTCATCGATACAGCGTACCCAAGCCCATATCGTAAGCCGTCAAGACACCACCAATCGCATACCTAGGCGCACAAAGAACCAGACTGATTCTATTATGCGGAAATTGAATCATACTGATGCGAGAGCTGCGCGAGCAAATGACACTATGGCCACTAATCTTAATAGTTTCACTACTGGCATGGAAAAGCTTTTGGCGCTGAGTAGCGGTTCAGTGCGACTAAGGCAAAACTACCGAGAAATCCTATTCTTCGGAGCACGTCCGAACAAAATTATGGCATGCCTTCTCCCGCTTCAAGACAGGTTTGAATGGGCTATTGATTGCCTACTTGCGGAACAAGGTCAATATATCTCAACGAATCACACACAATAGCTGCGTTCTGAATTCGATGATCTGGCAGCATCGGCAACCCAGGAGAAGGCAGCCCTGCACCCTGACTCTACGGGCAAAATCCATTGATAACTGGGTCTATCCAAGATTTACTCCTGTCGACCTGAGGGGGACCTAAAAGAGGGGATCTCAAAACGAAAAAGGCATGAGGCTCATGATCCTAGAGATGCTTTCGAAACCGATATGGGTGAGCAAACTACAAGGAGCTCTCCAAAGCGCGCAAGACGTTCCAGCCATGGCTGGACAATGAAGACACCTTTCGGTGATATCGATTTGTTCTTGCCGTGTTCACAGAGAATAGCCAATAGCCAATAGCCAATAGCCAATAGCTCGCAAGGTATTGAGGAAGTTGGGCTCTCCGGCCAATCTAAACTGGGTTGTTCAACTTTCACAATACAGGCACGTTTCCTTTGAGAATTTTCGCATGCCGGTCGACCTCGATTGTGTACCCAATTGAATATCTTCATGACAAGGCCCCATTCAGAATGTGGTACGGTCACAAGGATATGCAAACATGGATCTCTAGAAGACGTGTATTCTGCGCTTCGTACTGGCGACATTTCTCCATTCTACATCGATTCGGGCGGGTCCAACCTTTTATTCTACGGGAGTAACAGATTGCGCCAAGACAATTATTTGGAATCAACTTCAAAAATCACTTAACGTCTTCTTTACAAAGTTTGCAATGGGGCTCGACCGCATTGGTATCATCAACTACCTCGAGAGCGAGGGCGTTGGCCCATCTAGTTTAGAGCAAGTATATTCGCAGTAGAGTAGAAATGCCTACTGCTCGCTTTCAAAAAAGCTACGACTCAACTATTTCTTTTGCTCTTCTTCTAGACAAGGAGTTCGCATGGGCCAATTTTGATAAAATTGGGCCCTGGATCAGTCGAGCCACCGATCCCACGTCCTTGACCTTGCAGTGGATGTTGAAATATTCGCTACGTGCATACATGAGAGGATTAGACACGGATATCCAGAATCTCCATCAACTTCTTGGGGTGCTACGGAGGGAAGCATACGATCAGGCACATAATGACCTACTTTCGGGTTTCTCGTCGATCCAGGAGGATTACCATGACTGCGATTTATTTATGCGGTTGGTGCAACTTCTTCCTGATGCTGGAGCGCTGATTCGTGTCAATCACAACTGGTAGGGCATCTTCATGTTGAACGGTATATGGTCCCTCGTAAACGTAAGGGACTATTTATTACGCGGAAAACTATCTAGGAAATATTGGCACGGAACATTTTATTTCTCGGATCCCTGATGTTCTGGGTGCTCTGATACAGACTGGGGTATCATGATCTCTGGGATGGATGGTGCGAGGCTTTGGAGCGCAACAGCAAACACATGGTTGATGAAGTTCATAAAGAAGGAAATGCTTGGTTGTTAAGGGAAGACTGGCGACACAAGTGGGTAGAGGGGAAGTATTTTGGTTGGGAAGAACTTGTTGACTACGAAGATGATTATTGGTATGAGAGAAAAATAGTTGATCTTGGAAGGGAAGACCAAGATTATAGCGGGCGTGAAAATAGCTCTGAGGAGCCATATGACAAGGAGGGTAGTGACGGATTGGGTGATGAGGGTGGTGAGGGTGAGGAGGATGAGAACTGCGAAAGTAGCTGCAAGAGGTGTGCTCAGGATGAGATGGATTCTGAAGCTGAGACTGAGACTAGAAATGGTACAAGAGGCGACTAGGCAGATCCATAGCTTGTTCCACAAGGTGTCCAGATGCCCCAAGTTCTGCGTATCACCCAAACGACGATCACATCTGCGCCAATTCTTGAAGTGACAAATTCGAGTTTCCTATCATGTTTCGTGGCGTTTGTTAGAGCTGACTCCTGTCACGTGTCTGTCCCTTTTCCGTTACGACCACGAGGCGGAGCACAGCAGATGTGGTAATCAGAGGCTGTGCTGCCATCACAGAGGCAAGACTTCAACACGACGATTATTTGCATTTCATGCTGACAGCCGATTGGCCCAGATAATTCTGTTTTCCAATGGCGCACAGCATCATCGACCACATTTGCAATGGTGTTTTGCAGACGGTCAAAAATACCTTGGTAGCCAATACAGCCCCACGGCTGAATATGTCTTGAGAGCACAGCCTTGCCTTAGTCGCTCTCCGAAGGTAGTAGCACAGAGCTTGACAAGCTCACAAACCCCAGTTCGCGGTTCCAATGTTCTAATAATAAGCCATGCATCAAGGGCTCTTTCCATCGGCTCTCGGCTGTGTACGTAGTCAGCCCCAGGGGATGGCGTGTGCTGATTGGGCGTCGCAGCCACCACAAGCGCCGACCGCCCGCTTGCGTCAAGGGTTGTATCTATTCGCGACCTCATTATCACGGTGGGCGGGCGCTTCTCGAGACCAGGAGAGGATGTGTATCGGCTTTTTGCCAAGCTTGGGAGCTTGGGAGCTTTTTTTTTTGTTCTTTTTTTTTTTTGCGCGTGTGTTAGGGTGCAGTGCAGATGCCAAGTTTGGGGGGGGGGGTGAGGGGGGAATCGGGTAGGCAGGTCTGGGCTCGGGGAGATATGCAGGGTCGCTGCAGCTGCTGCAGGCAGACTTTTGGGGGGGAATTGCAAAAGTCGATACTTGGGTTTGTTGGTGGGATGCACGATGGCTAGTGTTGTATTGATGTTGGGGGCATTGTCGCATGCCAACGTCAGCCACATGGGATCCGTAATGGTCAAGTTCCTCAATTGGCCGAGGCAGCCTCTCCTGCACGATGCTCTCGTGGTTGACGCATCCGGGGTTGTTTCTGGCGTAGACCTCGGGCGGAGGCAGCGGTCGTGCTGTGGATGGCTGTTGGCCCAGCGCACAGGTCGAGGCGCTCGAATGAGGTCGACGTACGTTGCCAGCGAAATGCGAAACAAGCTTTGGGGCCAGTCGTGGAGTCGGATAGGCCCAGCGCCTGCGCGCGAGTGTTTGTTGGGCGGGCGCTATGGGGAGCATGGTGGGACTCCACGGCTGCCTCTGCAAGGGCTGGTTTTGCTGTCCCGCCGGCGTCCATTTGTTGTTTATTTGGCCGTCACGCTCGCTCTGCAGCGTCCAGCCGTCTGCGTTCTGCCTGCTTGTTCGTGGTTGAAGGCCGTCCATCCAGTGGCCAGTCGATCGAACCGCCGGTAGGGATACTGGCTATACCGCTTCCTGGCAAGCCTCGTCGCCCACATCACGTCTCTGCTGCCGCTGGCGCTGGGCCCCTCGGCCACGTCTGAACAGACTTCAGTCTGAAACCGCGCCCCTCGACCCGCCGACCTGCCACAGCCCGCGTTGCCTCTCCCCAGCCTGCCGCTGTCTGCTTGCGCCTGCCGACGAGCTGCACCCGCCTGGCTGGAGCTGCCTGCCGTCTCGTGTGCCTGCTGGGCAACGTCACCTGCCTCACGACACCTGCCGTCGGAGCACCGCCGTCTGAACAAGAGCAGCCTCTCGCCCTCCCTCCTGCCCCGAGGCCGCTGCCGCGAAAGAGCCGTCGTCGTCTCGGCTGACCAAGACGCACCGGCCTGCTGGGACCAAGCAGCTCGCTGTGCTACCTTGCCCTCCACACAGACAGTGCACCCGCCGGCCACGCCCCTCCTCCCTCCACCCACACGCCCGCCTACACCACGCGCACGAACTCGCGGATACCCGTACGTGCCCACGCAGAGACATCGCCTCCACGCCCGCCATGTCCACCACCGTGCCCCTCCTCCGCCCGCCCGTCCCTGGCGGCCGCTCCCAGAGCGGCGGCCGCCCACCACGCCTCGGCCTGTCCATCCCCGCCTCGCCCAACGCGAGGCCCGTCGCCGACGGCTCCAACGAGGTGCAGCCCAGCCTCGCGCGCCCCATGCCGCCGGCACTCCGTCTGGCCACCCCCATGGGCTCCAACACCACCCCACACGAGGGCCGCCAGCACCCGCGCGGCCTGCCGCCGCTGCGCATCGGCACCGGCTCCTCGGCAGGCGGCTCGAGCGACGCGAGCGCAGAGTCGAGGTCGGGGAGCGTGGGAGAGGTCCAGGCGAACGGGTCGGCGTCGTCGTACCAGGCCACGCTTGGCTTCCCGGGCCTGCACACCCACACCGGCACCGACCCCATATCGGCGATATCGGCGATATCGCAGGGGGGAAGCGAAGGCGCGCCGGCCATGGAAAGAGAGAACAGCCAGCAGCCGCTGCCGGATCTGGAGGCCCTCGCCGCGGAGAAGGGACGGCCATTGGAGGTGGACGATCTGGACGAGGCGGGCTGGCGAGCCGCGAGCGGAAAGGGCATGGTGGAAGAGCTGGGCAGTCTGGGCGAGGGCGCCGGCGGCGCTGTCACGAAGAGCAGACTAAAGGGCGGCAAAACCACGTTTGCGCTCAAGGTTGGTTCGCTGCATGGATGCGTTCGTTTCGCTTGCTGATATGTGCTGCTAGATCATCACCACAAACCCCGACCCCGACGTCAAGAAGCAAATCCTGCGAGAGCTGCAATTCAACAAGAATTGCGCGAGCGACCACATCTGCCGGTACTATGGCGCCTTCGTCGACGACAGCACCGGCACGATTAGCATTGCCATGGAGTTTTGCGAGGGCGGCTCCCTCGACGCCGTCTACAAGGAGGTCAAGAAGCTCGGCGGCCGCACGGGCGAGAAGCCTCTTGGAAAAGTAGCAGAGGGCGTCTTGAACGGCCTGACGTACCTCCACTCGCATCGTATTATTCACCGAGATATCAAGCCCAGCAACATCCTCCTCTGCCGCAATGGCCAGGTCAAGCTATGCGATTTCGGTGTGTCTGGTGAGTTTGGAACCAAGGGCGACGCCAACACATTCATCGGCACCTCGTACTACATGGCGCCCGAGCGTATCACCGGGCAGAGCTACACCATCACTAGCGACGTGTGGAGCTTAGGCGTGACTCTGCTTGAAGTAGCCCAGCATCGATTTCCCTTCCCTGCCGACGGGACAGAGATGCACCCCCAAGCTGGACTGATCGACTTGCTCACATACATTGTCCGACAATCGATTCCCAAGCTCAAGGACGAGCCCGAGAACGGCATCAAATGGACCGAGAATTTCAAGTACTTCATCGAGTGCTGGTACGTGTAATCTCCTCCTCTCACCATTTGTCTTTGCTAATATATAGAGACACAGTCTCGAAAAAGACTGTCCCCGCCGAGCAACGCCATGGCGCATGCTAGAACACCCATGGATGGTCGAAATGAAGTCCAAGAAAGTCAACATGGCACTCTTCCTCAAGCAGGTGTGGGACTGGAAGGATTGAACCCATCTCCTCCCCCCCTCCCCCATCTTGCTTCCCACCTCACGTCCCACCCACCTCGCTTCCCACCTTGCTTCCCACCAAACTTCTCCCTCTTTTCACCACGCAGTCTCACCTTTTCTCACGGATATCCTCGGGCTATGTGCAGGGCATTAGACTAAGGGCTGGTACAACATTTCAGCAAAAACGCATGCAACGCTAACAAACTTGAATACGAGCATGGGGCGATTTTGAGCGGCTGTTGACGTTTCTTTTCTTGGATGGGATGAATCTCTTCATGGTCACTATCGGCAAAGGGATGGAGGGATGTGTTGTTGCTGTTGCTGTTGCTGTTGCTGTTGCTGTTGCTGTTTTGCTTTCATTCCATCACGCACGGTTTCACCATGAGGCATTGGCTGGCGTTTTCATCTATGCGCTGTGGGTTTGTTGGATGAGTTTGATGGTTGTTGCATATAGCGATGTTGAAAAGTCGCTCAAGATAATTTACTGGAAAATCATGAGGTTTAGCAATAGTCAGATCAGCCTAATTGGGATATATTTTGGTAGTCGCGTGTAAGACCCGCGCTCACTAGCGCCGAACGCGGTCCGCCGATTTCTCCGGCGGAACTGAGGTTGGAGTCATACCAAATATATTTTGGCAGTCTCTCTCTCCGGTCTGACACTGCGTCACAAGGCTGGCTGCCTAGAGCAAGAAGCAGCTGGTATAGTTAGACCAACCACCCTCGTAATTGAGCCACCAAGCGCACGAGGAACCGCGACAACGAATATACCACCCACCACGACCCCACCACGACCCCTCCATTACCCCTCCAAGACACTGAGAGAGTCCTCCAAGTCGCTTTCCGCGCGTCCCTCGCAAAATGCCCACGATAGCCGTCGACAAAGCCGCACTCTTCCGCGAACTCGGCCGCACCTATACAACCGAAGAGTTCGACGAGTTATGCTTCGAATTCGGCATCGAGTTGGACGAGGACACAAGTCAGAGCACCAAGCCCGAAGACCTGGCACAGCCACCGCAACTCAAGATTGAGATCCCGGCAAACAGATATGACATGTTATGTTTCGAGGGCATCGCCTTGAACCTGAAGGTCTTCCTGGAGCAGCAGAAGCTGCCAAAATGGACGCTGACTGCGCCCAAGGATGGGGAGCTGCAGGTTTTGAATATCAAGGAAGAGACGGCGCAGATTCGGCCATTGTGCTCTGGCGTGATATTGCGGAATATTGATTTCACCCAAGAACGATACGAATCTTTCATTGCGCTGCAGGATAAGCTTCACGCGAACCTTGCGAGGCAACGGACGTTGGTTTCTATTGGCACCCACGACTTGGATACGATCAAGGGGCCTTTTTCATACGAAGCGCTGCCGCCTGAGCAGATTGAGTTTGTTCCATTGAATCAGACACAGAAGATGAATGGCAAGCAGCTCATCGAGTTCTACGACGTAAGTTACAAAGTCGCTCCGAGGTAATGTCTAATTATGTGTAGAAAGACAAGCACCTCAGCCGTTTCCTCCACATCATTCGCGATTCGCCCGTATACCCAGTCATTTACGACTCAAACCGGACCGTTCTGTCATTACCTCCGATTATCAATGGCGATCATAGCAAGATAACGCTCAAGACGAAGAATGTCTTCATCGAAATCACGGCGCTGGACAAGACCAAGGTAGAGATTGTCAACCACATGTTAGTTGCCATGTTTGGCGGCTACGCCTCGTCAATAGAGCCAATCCAAATCAACTCCGCACATAACAACGAGTCAAGAAAGTCACCGAATCTCGCCCCACGAGAGATGCAAGCGGAGGTAGACTACCTCAACCAAGTCACCGGCCTCTCTCTCTCTCCAGAAGAAATATCAAAGCTATTGTCGCGGATGGGCCACGACGTCTCACCATCCCCCTCCGACAAGAACATATTAAATGTATCAGTCCCAATCACCCGCGCCGACATCCTCCACCAAGCAGACATCATAGAAGACTACGCCATCGCCTACGGCTTCAACAAGCTGCCCCGCATCTACCCCAACAAAACTGCCGCCGTCTCCGCACCCTTACCAATCAATAAGCTCGCAGACATCACGCGCCTCGAGGCCGCGGCCGCAGGGTGGACGGAGGTACTACCTCTCATCCTGTGCTCGCACGACGAGAATTTCAAATGGCTGAATCGCAAAGATGGGGGCGAGGCCATCACGCTTGCGAACCCCAAAACAGCAGAGTACCAGATTGTGCGCACCTCTCTCCTCCCAGGCCTGCTGAAAACTATCAACTCGAACAAACATCACGCCGTGCCGATCAAAGTGTTTGAAGTCAGCGACGTCGGCGTCGTGGACATGGTGCAGGAAAGAAAGAGTAGGAATGAGCGCCATTTTGGCGCGGCAATTATGGGCAAGACAAGTGGGTTTGAACAGGTGCATGGCTTGTTGGATCGCATTATGCTCATGTTGCGGTGCACGTTTCTTGCGCGCGAAGACGGGCAAAATGGTGGGGTGGGCTACTGGATTGAGGAGGTCGACGGTACGTATGCGCCCCTGATAGTAACGAGATTATGACTGACGATGTGGTTGTGGTTGTGGTAGATCCGACCTTCCTCCCCGGCCACGCCGCGGCTGTTAAAGTCAATCTTGGTGGGGGGGCGAAGATGATTGGTGTGTTTGGGATATTGCATCCGGGCGTGTTGGGCAAGTTTGAGTTGCCGTATGTGTTGCGCTGACTTATTCGTGGCAAGGGCTAATGAAGACAGGTACCCGGTTAGTACGCTCGAATTTGATCTGGAGGTGTTTTTGTAGGGCGAGGTAAGTATAGTAGAGGCAAGGAGATATCGTCTAGTAGATAGCTAGATAGTTCTAGGCGAATATAGATGTAAGCGGACTTTAGCATTCAATACCTAGATTTTTTTTAATAAGACGTCTAAATTTCCCTTAGGGAGTGTACTAATTCTTGTTCGAGCTGCACAATGTATTAGAATAGAATTCTAACAAATTGTTAGAAGCTACGTTATCTCGGGTTAGTCTAGAGCAGCTAGCCCTAGGAGAATAGTATATAAGCCCTTCAAAGGAATTATTAGGTAGTTAGTAATTACACTACCTATTAATTTACTACTTACTATAACCTAATCCTTTGTACTACTAATATAGCGTCCCCTAACCTACTAGTAACTTAGCTTAGCTTTAAGTAACTTAGTTTAATATTATAATTACTCTACTTATATTATACTAGTAAATACTATTATAGTAAAAAGCTTATAACTATACGTTTTAGATTTAAAGTAGGTTTTAATAGTTACTTAAATCTATAAAGTATATAATAAAATATCTATAATAAAGATTAAAAAGAAACTATTATATTTTTTTATAGTAAGTTATAGAAATCTCTTTATATATATACTCTAAGCTTTATTATATACTAACTCTACTATTATAAGTATTATATTATAGATATATACTTATACTTTTCTAGATTATTCTAATATTACTTTATTAGATATATATAGAAGTATATACGTAAGTTAGCTATAGATTCTAAATATACTTAGAATTAATTAATTAACTTACTTAAGCTAGTATAGTACTCTAGTTAGCTTAGTTATTATAAGTATAATAAGAGAAGTTATAATAAAACTAATTAGTCTTAACTTAAGTACTAATAAAGTATAAGATAAGTAGAGTAATAAGCTAGATTAAAAAACTACTTATAATTAAAATATATAATATAATCCTTTAATCTATAAAGTATATAGATAAGAATTAATTATAGATTAAAATATTAGTAATCTATAAATCTATAGTTACTAAGACTAGATATAAGTAAAAAATTAATAGATTAGTATAGTTATATAAGTAGTAGTAATATATATTATTAAGGTAGTATTAATAATTTAATTATTAACTATAAGTAATAATATATTAATATTATAAAATATTACTCTATTATTTATAGTCTATTATATAATTACTCTTATACTTAAGTTATTAACTTTTAATCTACTATAACTACTTTCTAAAGAAGTTACTTATAGTTAATAATAAGTAATACTATTATACCTTACTAATTTAGTTATTAAGAGAAGTAAAGTATAAGTAAAAAAAAAAGTAAAGTACTTCTAAGTAGTTATAAGTTAGATATAACTAACTAGAAAGTAGTTAAGTTAAATATAAATAACTTAATTCCTAATAAAGAGAGTATATAACTATTAATTAATACTTTAATAATATAGAATAAAAAACTAAAAAACTATATTAAGTAGAATAAAGCCGAAATTAAGGCTATTATAGCTAGATAAAATTAAATAGAAAAGATTACTAAGAAGTTAAAAATAAGTATAATAAAGAAGCTACCTAAAATACCTATTCTTAATAAGTTTAATAGAATAAAAAAATTTAAAACTTTTTTTAGTATTAGTATAACTTTAGATAGATATTTAAGTATTATATTTTAATATAGAAGAAAAAAAAGTTACTTATATTAGAATATACTTTAAAGAAAATATAATAAAATAGTTTAAACTTTACTAAATAGACTATACTATATAAGCGCTAAGAATAAAAAAAGATAAAATAATAGCTATTTTTAGAAGTTATAAATACTTTATATAATAAATAAAAGTAGTATTTAAAGATATAGATATTACTTAATAAGTAAAAAAAAAGCTTAAAAAGCTTAAATTATTAGGAACTACTTTATCTTAAGTTAGCCTAAAGTAGTTAGCTCTAAGGAAAAGGTATATAAGCCCTTTAAAGGAATTACTAAGTAGTTAGTAATTACTCTATCTATTACTATACCTTTTACTATAACTTAACTCTCTATACTCTTACTATAATACTCTTAACTAACTAGTAACTTACTTATAATATTATAATTACTCTACTTATATTATATTAGTAAATACTATTATAATAGAAAGCTTACTACTATACTATAGCTAGTCTACTTTACTAGAAAAACTAATAGCTATAATACTACTTACTATAGAGATAGTATAAAGTAATAAGCTATCTTTAGTATAGTACGTATAAAGAGATAAAAGAAGTTATATTACTAATATACTATAAAGTAAATAGGGCTAATCTAAGCTAACTTAAAGTAATATTACTTTAGAGTTAGAAGAACTCTATATATAGTACTAAGAGGCCTATAACTTTAAAGAAGTATAGATACTAAGAGAGCTTTATACTTAATATAAAGTAAAAAAGTAATTAGTAGTTAGAATAAATACTCTTACTACTAGCTTACTTAGTTAAACTTAACCTTTAGCTATAAATTTACTATAACTAGAACCTCTATAAATATTTATAAAGAAAAATAGAATAAAATATAACTACTAAGAAAAAAACTATAAAAGTTATTTTCTTTAGTCTCTTTTATACTTTACTATAGAAGTCTAAAAAGTAGAATTTAGTATTAAATACTTCTCTAAACTACTAAAATTAACTTAAAAAGCTTACTATAAAAGTAAGTAAAGTCTTACCTTTATATAAGTACTAAATTAAGCTAATTTAAAGGTAGTAATACTAAATATACTTAGAATACCTATTAAATATATAATATAAGCTTACTATACCTTAAAGAACTATAAGTAGTAATATAAATAATCTTTAATAAACTTACTAGAGTATATATACTTACTTTAAAAAGAGTTACTAGGCTAAACTCTAGAGCTATAGGTATTAGAGTATAGAGAGGTACTATTATACGTAATATAGAATTAATTAGTACTTCTTTTACTAGAAAAGCTAATAATACTTACTTAAGTAAAAGAGTAAGCTAATATTATATACTAACGCTAGCTATATATAAAAGAGTAAACGTAACTATTATAAACTAAAGAAGCTAAAAAAAAGAAGAAGAACTACTAAATAAACTAGTAAAAGTTAAAGAGAGATAAAAAAACTTTAAAAAAAAGTAAAGTAGGATTAACTAGTATAAAATAACTTAGCTAATTCTAAGTAGTATAAAGATAAAATAAATTACTAGCTCTTAATATATTTTAACTATAAAGACTTATATATAAGATTATTAATTATATAAAGTCTAAAAAATAAATATTAAGTATAGCTCTAACTAAGCTAGAAAAAGAAAAAAACTATAAAAACTAATCTCTTACTTTATAGCCTACGTAGCTTTATTAGAAGAAAAAAAAGACTTAAGTTCTTTCTATAATACTACTTATATAAAGCTAAGATATTTCTTAATAATTAAAGTAGTAATAAGTATAGCACTATAGCTTAAAGCTATAATAAATAAAGAGTTATAACTTAACTTTTTATTAGATATAGTAGTAAAAGAATAGAGCTTCTTTATTACTCTTTTACTTAATATAATAGTAAAAGGCGTAAATATAAAAGAGTTAAATATATATAGTAATATAATAGTAGACGTTACTTTTATAGATATATATAGGCGTATATAGATATACTAGTTAATATTTATAGTAATAGATACTAAAAAGTATAATATATACTTTAGTTTACTTTAGATTAATAACTATTAACTTAAAATAAGCTATAGTACTAAGAGAGTACTCCTTTAAAGTAAGAAGGCTAAAAATATACTTAAGTTTAAACTAGTACGTATAAAAGATACTAAATAGTTTAACTAAATAATATATAGTCTATAGAGTAATATATACGCGTATTTAGTAAGCTATATAAGCTAAAGTAGCCTAATTAGCTCTAAAGAAGGCTTATTACCTTTATAATATACTAAGTACGTAGATATAGCTTCTAAAGAAGACTTTATATATAATAAGCTACCTATTATTAACTATAGGTACTTATCTAGAGAGTTAGTAGATTAAGAGGTAATAATAAAGCTTATATTAGGATCTATAATAACTATAAATAATAGTAGATATTTTATAACTATCTTATATTAGCGTTCCTTAGTTAGAGGATTAAATTACCGATACTATCCTAATAATACGCATTACTACTAACTATATACCTAGGCTTCTTAGCTAGCTTTATACTTCGTGTTTACTAAGATCGCGAATTATAAATTTATTACATACTTAGCTTTATACTTTATATTTACTAAGATCGCGAATTATAAATTTATTACGTACTTAGCTTTATACTTTATATTTACTAAGATTATAAATTACAAATTTATTACATATCTCTATTATAATTAATCTCCTAATCTAGTTTGTTTCCCTATAGGTTATGTATATTATTATTGTCTATAGTAAGGCTAATTAGTTTAAATTAGTTTTCTCTTGTTATAGCTATAATACTATTCCCTTCTCTAGGTAGGTTCTTATTTCTCTCTCTTAGGCCTAAGGTTATTAGTCCTATTTCCTTGTTTATTTCTAATTCTTTATTATTTTCTATATCTTTACGTTCTAATTACAATAAACTTCTTTTTATTACTTATATTACTTGTAATAAGGTTAAAATATTTCCTTATACCTATTACGCTTAGTTAAGACTTACTTATCTTATATCTTTAAAGGATAGTAAGTACTATAATAAGTATATCTCTACTAATATTTAATATAAGTATATACTATCTAGTATTTCTCTTACTAAGTATAAGTGTTTAATTTCTATATAGTCTCCTCTTACTAAGTTGTATAGGGCGAGCTATTAACTAGGCTTAAGAGATACTATTATTATAGCTTATAGAAGCTAAGGCTAAATATAAGCTAACTCTTTATAAGTTAGTAAATATTTATTCTTATATTAAGTGTCTTTATAAGATAAAAGCTTATAATAATACTAAATTATCTAAATAGTTTTACGCCTTAGAGGCTAAGATAGACCTTAAGGATATAGTTTAGGTTACTCTAGCTCCTATTATATTAGACGTTCCTAACGCCTCTTTATTTAGCACTAGTAGTATTAATTTTCTTAGTTTACTATAAGGTAGTCTAGAGAGTTTTAATTTTAGTAGTCCTCTAGTTTCTTAGAGTAATTAAGATTATCCTCTAGTTCCTATATTTTTTCTTATAGTTATCCTTTTTTATTTATTTCTATCTATTCTACTAAGTAGTAGTTTCTTCTATTATAGAACTAGTACTATAAGATTTTCTTAACTTCTTATTCTTCTTATTCTCTATATATATCTACTTTATATACTAGTAGTTCTACTTTTTATAGTACTTATTCTAGTAAGGCTATATAAAATATTAGGTATATCTTTATTTTATTTAGTAGCTTTAACTTAAATATAACTAGTATAACTTCTTTCTTAATTTTATATAGTCTTATCTTAATATAGTCTAGTTTTAAGCTTAGTTATTTACTCTTAATATTTTTTTATACTAACTATACTTTTTCTCTCTCTTTAAATTAAGGTCTTCTTTTATACTTTTTATTATAGTACTTAGCTATATAATTATACAAGAATTCTATATCTTGTCTTAGCTAATTATATATATCTTTAAGTCTATTAGCGAAGTTTTCTCCTCTTAGAGACTAAGATATTTAATTTCTTAGTATCTAATATATATTAGGCTTAAATCTATAGTTTGTAAAAAAGGGTAATACTCTTATTACTATATTCCTTACGCTATTGTATACTAACTATACTATAAGTAGTAGCTATACCTAGTTATTTTAATTATAATTAAGGTAGTATCTTAAATATTACTCTACTATCTAATTTATTTATTCTAATTATCTATCTATCTATAGATAATATACTATAGACATCGTGTATTATATTCCTAATTGTACTATTATCGTTCCCTATAGTTTTAATATAAATTGTATATCTCTATCTATAATAATCTTATCTAGTAGTCTATATTAGCTAATTATAGTTCCTAGAACTTAGTATATAGTAACTTCTATCCTACTTTTCTCTTTATATAGTCTAAAGTATATATATTTTATAAGTTTATTTACTATTATTAAAATTCTATTATATTTAATCCCTAATATTAAGTCCTTAGACTTTAGTAGCTTTATAATAAAGTCTATTATAATAACTCTCTATAGTTATTCTAGTACTTCTATTAGTTATAGTATTCTATATACTACGTATCTATTATATTTATTTCTATAGTATTCTATATAGTCTTGTAGTACTTCTATTACTAGTTATCTTATCTTTAAGATATAGTAGTCTTTTAGAAGTCTATCTAATATTTTATTAATACCTTAGTAACTATATACTAGTAATTTATAGAATTATCTTATAAATTCTCTTTAAATCTTTTTTAGAATATATATTCTTCTATAAGCTTATATAAGTCCTTCTTAGATTTCTAGTTTTTATATTTTTTTAGATACTTCTTATATTATTTTCTAAATCTATTTATCTAGTTTACTACTTATTCTTTTAAGCGTTGCAGCTATTTTAGGTATATTTAGGATTAAGTATCCCTCTTTATTCTTAACTAGAACTATACTAGTAGCGTTTACTTCTTCTTATAAGTCTAGTCTTCTACTAAGGGCGTCTATAAACTAATTATCTTTCTCTTTTGTATATATAATTTCTATATTAAATATTAATAGGAATTCCTACTATCTTGTATAGTATTATAATAACTCCTTATTTATTATAAATCTTATAAGATTCTTATAGTCTATATAGACCTTTATCTAGTATTTTACTCCTTATAGGTATATTCTCTATTATTTAAATACTTTATAGATTACTAGTATTTCTTTGTTATAGATTAAGTAATTAAGTTCTACTATTTTTATCTTCTTAGAGAAGTATTTAACTAAATATTCTTTCTTAGTCTCTAAGTCTTCTTGTATTACTGCTATTCTATAGACTAAACTAGATACGTCTATTTTTACTATTACTAGTAGGTCTAGGTTATATATTCTAATAACTAGGTTTTCTATAAACTTCTTCTTAATCTTCTTAAATACTTTATTATATTCTTTTATCTATTTAAATAGTGTATCTTTTTTTATAAGTTTTATTATTAGTTCTATATCTTTAGACTATCTTACTATTAACTTTCTATAAAAGTTAGCTAGCCTATAAAATTATTATACCTCTTTTAAGTTTCTTAGTATTAGCTATTTGTTAATTAATCTAATCTTTTCTAGGTTAATCTTAATTTTTCCTAGTTTAATAATAAATCTAAGGAA
>JALNQF010000500.1:0-25871 GCA_028456385.1 Ophiosphaerella korrae | reverse complement strand
ATATACCTAGTACTTACTTAGATAGCTTTATCTACTATTTACTCTTTTTAGTTAATTATTAAAACTACCTTATTAAGTTATCTTACGTAAAGTCTACCTTATATAATAGTAGATCTCTATAAATATTTTACTTTTATAGGCCTCTCTATAACCTAGAACTACGCTAGTAGCTTTTTTACTTATACTAGAGTTACTATAAGATAGCTAATTGTAGCTAACTCTTAATTAAGCCTAGCTAGCTAAAAAGAACTATACTACTAGGAATTAGATCCTACTTTAGCTATAGCGCGCTAGGTAGCTCCTTAAGTTTACTATATTATAGTTCTAGTTAAGGTTTCTAGCGCTCTCTTTTTACTAGTACTAGCGCTAACGTTCTAGAAAGAAATACGTACTAAAGAAGAGTAGTTTAACTACTTTATAGGTTATAAAGCTTTAGCTTATACTTACTACGTATACTTAGGTAAGGGCGTACTTATACTAGGTATTAAACCTAGGTAGTAGCGCTAGAGAAAGAAAAGACCTCTAAACCTACGTAAATTACTAGTACTTAATTTATAAAAACTAAGTAATAAAGCGCCCTAGACCCTACTAAAACCTTTACTAGCTAGCGCTAAAGATCTAAATCTCTATAAACTAGTAGCTAAACATACTAATATAGTATATAACTACTATAACTTAGCTTATTATACTATAACTTAGTTATATAAAAAATCTTCTATTCTCTTAAAAGCTAGCCTCTTAAACTAAAATAATACTAGCTTATAACTTCTTTATTACTTAAACTAAGCGTACTTATAAGATAAAGATACGCTATAAATAGTAGACTATAGATCTTGTAAGAAACTAAGAGAATACTCTAAAGCTACTATACTATAAAAAATCTATAAAATACGCGCTAGAACTAGGTCTCTAGAAAAATAGACCTAGGGACCTACTATACTAACTACTCTAATAAAAAAAGTACTAAGTAACTTCTAATAGTATCCTAAGACCTCTTTATAGAAAGATAAAGAAAAATAGGTAATAGACCCTAAATCCTTTATTTAGCTAGGACTACCTAGTAAACTTAATTTCTAACCTAACATAATTCCCTAATAAGTACTAGGCGCCTTCTTAGCTAATAGCTCTATAATAGACTTAGCTACTCCTAACTAACTTATTATAGAAGAATTTAACCTAGATATAGACCCTACTCCCTTTAACTAAGGTAGCCCTCTAAGGTATAGACTAGTTACTAAGGTCTCTTTTAATAACTAGACTATATTAAATAACTTAATTAATAACGCCTAACTAAATAGTAGCTAAGTATTATTACTTTAGCTTACACCTAAGCTTAAAACCCTAGAAGAGCTAAGAGATAACTTACTATTAAACGCTACAATTAATAAAGACCTACTACTAAGAATAGTCTTTATATCTTAAGATAAACTTAAGAAATTACTTACTAAGTTTACTAAGCTCTAACCCTTATTTTATACCCTACTACTAACCTTGTACTAGAGAATTAAAGATAATAAACCTAGTAATTACTTATCTTGTAGAGAATTTACCCTAGCTAGAATAGTATTATACCTAGTAGTTATAAACACCTAGATATAGGATATAATTAACGTAGTAAATAAATAAAACTAGAGGCTTATAGCTAGGGTAAGTAAATTAGATAAATAACTCTCTTAATAAGATAACTAATTAGCCTAACTCTAAGAACGCCTAGCGTAATTACTACTAGACTATAACTATATTATAGAGTAATATAATACTTTAGGCTAAAGAGCTACTTAGTATAAAGCTTTATAAGAAGAAGCTATAGTAAAATATAACTACTTACGTAAAGTAGTAATCTACTAAGAAGACCTAATAGCTAAATAAACTAAGCTAGAAACTTTTAACTTTAATATACTAGCGTAGAAAGATATAAAACTACTTTATACTAAGATCTTACTATAAAGCTAGTAACCTAGCTTCTTTAAAAGAGAGTTTAAACCCTAAGTACTAGTAGTAGGCTACTATATCTTTAATAGAGAAGAGTTTACCTTAACTCTTTTCTTAACTAGTATCTAAGAGCTAGCCTTTAATTTTTACTAGTATAAAGAATAAGAAGACTACTTTATAAAACTCTTATAATTTTTAAGTATAAGACGCTACGTAGATATTATATCCTTTATCTAGTCTATATACAATTACTTTATTACTAATAGAAAAAAATATATTAGCTTATAAACCTAAGCTAACGTTATTATATACTACTATATAAGATTAGCTTACTTATACTTTACTATCTTAAATAGTGTTACTTACTTATACTAAGAAGAATTTATATATTTCTTTATAGTTTTTTACTAATTTAGTAATATAGATATAGTAAGATTAAGAGAAGTATATTATAAAACCCTAGAAATAGCTAAATTTAGACTAGATTAACTAATTTATAAAACTACCTAGTTAGTATAAGCTAAATTCCTCTCTAAATTTAATAATATTAGCCTTAAACTATAATAGAACTTATAGCTATATAATATCTACCTTTAAAAAAAGCTATAACCTTAGCTTAAAGAGGCTACTAGCACTACTCCTAGTATCTATAATAGCCTTACTAATTTTTAAAAGATAATTTTAATATTAGAAAATAAAGTAAATAATTATAACCTAGATATAAGCCCTAGGTAAACCTAGCTTCGTACTCTAGCGTTTACAAGAGCTAAACTAAGAGTATAGATATAAAACTTTAAGGAAGAACTAGTTATAACTTTATAAGAACTAAAATACTATTAACTATAACTAGAAGGCGTATTTAGAAGAATATACTTAACTAGTAAAAAGGCTACTACAATTAAAACTAAGAACTCTAAAACAATTTTATACTAGAGCTATAGAAAGATAGGTATTAGAAAGCTAGACTATACTACTTATAAATAAATAAAAGCTACTAGATCTAAGATACCTACTAACGCTATAAACTACTATATAGCTACCTATATAGTAATAGACTCTAAAATAGATATAGAAATAGAGGACTAATTCTTTAAATACGACCCCTAACTAGATATAGAGCTAGAACTAGAGCCTAACTTAGACTAGGATTTAGAAAACAACGTTCTCTAGGCCTAAAGCCTTAACCTAGGGATTATATAAACTAGAAGAGCGTAATTAACTACTAAAGTATAACTCTTAGTATAGCTATATCCTATATACTTACCTATAGAATATAGATAGTCTAGTATAAGAAACTACTAACTAATCTAATAGAAGCTAAGCTAAACTAATTCTTATTTACTAGCTTCTTAGGTAAAGACTCTATAATACTCTATATAGCTAGAACCCTAGCTAATAATAAAGCTAATATAAACTTTATTTAATAAAAATTTACCTAGAAGACTATAAAATTATAAACTATCTAGCTACTTTAACTTATTATCTATAAAGGATATAATAGTTCCTTATCTAAGTCTATTACGTATTAGGTTAAGTTCTACTTATAAGTAAGTATATATATTAAATAGACTTCTACCTATATTATTAATAACGTAAGCTAATTTAACTTTATTTTAGGATTTTTATAGCGTAAAGCCTATACTATTAAACTTAACTACTACTATAGAACGTTATTATTCCTTAACACTTACTACTAATAGTACTACTAGACAACTAACAAAATCCCCTTAGTAGTATACTATAGTACGCCTAGATATTACTTTACTATAGCTTTAAAGAAGCTAGCGCTTAAACTATTATTTACTCTTATAGGGCTCCTAAGTAGGTACCCTAATAAGTGTAAATAGAACTCGTTAATAGATATTTAAACTATTAGTTATTGTATAATTAAGGCCTTTACTAGAAGAAGTAGATATATACTTATAGTACTTACTTTAGATAGAATACTACTACTAGTATACTACTATAAAGTAGCTAGAGAAGTAGATTATACGTAATTTTATAAACTACTACCTATAGTAGAGGTTAAGGATATCCTATCTATAGAACTATTCTAACTATATTAAGACCTAATACTTTATTTTAATAAGAAAGCTACTAAAGAACTTCTCCTTTATAGGCTATATAACCTAGAAATTACCTTTAAACCTAGCGCAAAAATCCTAGATACTAAACTTTACTTTTTTACTAGAAAATAAGATAAAGTAATCTAGAAATATATCTAAGAAATAGAAAGTAAAGGCTTTATTAGTAAATACAGCTCTCTAGCTAAGAATAACCTACTAATTATAGCTAAACTAGATAGTAGCTTATAAGTCTACGTAAACTACTATAAGCTAAACGAATCTACTATTAAAGACTAGTACCCTATTCTATTCTTTAGGGAAATACTAGCCTACCTAAACAAAGTAAAGATTTTCTCTAAATTTAACGTAATACACGCCTTTTACTACTTACGTATTACCTTAAATTTAGAATAGCTAACTACCTTTATTACCTACTTTAGTATATATACCTACAAGGTAGTACTCTTTAGCTTTACTAACGTACTAGCTACTTTCTAGCGCGCTATTAACTTAGCTCTACTAGAATATTTAGACGACTTCTATACTATATATATAGATAACATCTTAATATACTCTAATTATAAAATAGACTATATCTAGTACGTTTATAAAGTACTTACGCGACTAAAAGAGTAAAGCTTCTACGTAGATCTTAAAAAATCTAGCTTCTATACTACTTTAGTTTAGTTTTTAGGTATAATTATCTTTAATAAAGGAATTACAATAGATCTCTCTAAAGTTAAAGCTATCTAGGAGTAGGAAATACTAAAAACTACTAAAGAAGTCCTAGCCTTTCTAGAGTATACTAGATTTCTCTAGTACTTTATTAAGGATTACTTAAGCCTTACTCTACTACTTACTAAGTTAATTAAGTCTAAAGTTATTACTAAACCTACTAAAGAAGATAGGCTACCCCTTTAAAAGACTTAGTATAAGCCTTTTATAATTACCTAAGAATATATAGATACTTTTAATAAACTAAAAGCTACTTTCTAGCTAAGAGTAGTCTTACTTTACTTTAACTCCTTAAAACTAATCTATATCTAAACTAACGCCTCTAGGTAGGCCTTAGGTAGAGTAATAAGCTAACTAAACTAAGATAGAATCTAATAGCTAGTTAGCTTCTTCTTAAAAAAATACACCCTAGTAGAATATAATTACAATATCTACAACCTAGAGCTTATAGCTATAATCTAAGTATTTAAAGAATAGAAACTAGAGCTTATAAGTAGTCTATATATAATCCGCGTTATAATAGACTACTATAATTTAGAAACCTTTATAATAACTAAAAAGCTTAATTACTACTAGGCACGCTAGTTATTATTCCTATCCTAATTTAATTTCTATATTAAATACGCACCTAGTAATATAAATAAGGTTGTAGACGCCCTAAGCTACTAACTATAGGACTACCCTATAGATAATTCTAATCTACAAGTATTAGGAGCTAACTAAATTATCCTAAGCTCTTAAGTCTTAGCCCTAAGCGTAAAACCTACGCTAGATATAGTAATTTACGCTCTAAGCTTTGTAGACCTATAAAAACTAAATAGATTTACGCTAGAATAAGCTACTATAGTATACACCTACCTTTACTATATTATAGGAATAAAACTAAAATTAGTAAACCTACTAAAGGATTTTCTACTACCTTATAATAGAGAACTAGACCTAGAACTCCTACTATATATTGTTAACCTACGCCTAATAGAAGAATTACTAGATATAGCGTACTTAGAAGACTACGTAGCCTAAGCTATATTTACTACTATAGATAGTAGATAATAAAAACTATTAAAAGCTTTCTATAAAGTAGGATACTACTTCTTATACGCTAATATTAGCTTTACTAGATTAAAGAAAGAAAAGCGCCTCTAGGTTAATAAAACGCGTCTATATATCCTCTTAAATACCTATCTACGCTACTAAATCTTTAATTTATACTACAACTATTAGCTAGTAAGCTATAAAAGACCCTATAGCACGCTATATCTAATATACAAGCGCTATTATTAGCCTAAAATACCCTAAGCTATTAAGTAATTTTATAATATATACCTAATCTACTACTATATAAAAAACTTACAAGATAGTAAACTTAGTTACCTCTAACCTATACTAATTCCCTACGTACTCTAGACTAATATCTTAGTAGACTATATCTAAGCCTTACTAACTAGTAAAAACAGCGGCTAGATTTATAAATATATCCTAGTAATTTACTACTACTTTATAAAAAGATACTATTTCTTCCCTTATAAGTCTCTAAAACCTAAAAAAGCTACTTAATATTTTATATCTATTTTTAAGCTTTATAGAGTCTTAATAAATATTATATCTAATAAAGAGATAACCTTTATTAGCTAATTTTAGCGCTATATATATAAACGCCTCTATATTACGTAAAAGCTCTTAACTACGTACTACTTAGAAACTAATAGCTAAACTAAGTAAGTAAATTAAGCCCTAGAAATCTTTCTAAGGTAATACGTTAACTATATATAAGATAACTAGGTAGCCTAGCTATACGTAGCTAAGTTCTAAGTAACTAACACTATTAATATATTTATTAAGATAACTTTATTTCTTGTAGATCTAGGGTATTACCTCTATAGTAGTATACACCCTAGTAAAAACAATAAAGATTAACTAAACCTAGCCTAATATAACTAATATATATAAGCTAACAAGCTACTTAACGCCTATAGTAACCTAGTAGCCTACTTTAAAGAAAAAATACTCTAGGTATAATAAGAGTAAGTAGCTTAAGCTAATACCTTTTACTAAAGTAGACTAGTATATAAAGTTAGTAACTAAGCCTATATTAGTATAGCTAATTAGAGAACTACCTAGCTAACCCTAAAATTAGACTACTAATAAGTAGGCCTATACCCTATTAAGAGAGTTATCTACAATAGTAGAGTATATAAGCTAGTACTACCCTAAAAGATACTAAGTAAAGGCGTATTCTAAGTCTTCTCTCTAAAACTCTTACGCCCTAGGGATTAGAAGCTCTTACTAGATTAAGACTTACTATAGCTAATCTCTATTATTATTACTAATAAAGAAACTAGTAGCGTATATAAAGAATACCTAGTAGAAGCTATCTTAGACGTACGCTTTAAAGAGCGTAGAAAACACGTAGAATAGTACTACTTAGTCTACTAGACTAGCTATAATAAACCTATATAGGAGCTAGTAAAAGAATTTATAAAATACAAAGCTACCTTTAACTTTTACTAGAACTACCTAGAAAAAGCTAAACTACTAACTCTATGTATACCTAAAAAATAGAGCCTTAACAAAGATATAACTTATTAGAGTATCTTAACCTACTAATAGGTATAAAAAAGCCTCCTCTAAGGCGTAATTACTACCTTTAGCCTTTACTAGAACTACCTAGATAAGCTTAAAACTATTAATAGGCGCAAAAAAGCCCCTTATAAAGCGTAATTACTACTTTTAACTTTTACTAGAACTACTTAGAGAAGCCTAAAATACTAACTATATACCTAATATAGAGCCTAATAAAGACGTAACCTAGTAAGGTACTCTAACTATTAGTAGGCGCAAAAAAAAAAAAAAAAAAAAGCCTTCTAAGGCGTAATTAGAAAACTTTACTACTAGCTAAAGCTAAATTATAGCGCAAAAATAGTAAGAATAGTTTACCTTAGCTAGTAAGTATAAGACTCTTTTTAGGTTAGGGCTTACCCCTACTACTATAGCTGCGACTACTACGCTCTCTTATAACTAGTTACGCGTAGGTCTAGTTTACTATTGTAGAATTTACAACTAGCTACTAAATTCCTAGCTAGGGCTACTCTACGCTACTTACTTCTTAATACTTATAAATATTAGGCTTACTAAGTCTCTTATATTAACAAACCTACTTATCGTAAAGCTTATATCTATAGTAAGTACCTATATAGAAATCTAGCGCTATTAAGTTACTTAGTAGCGTTAACTTTACCTTCCTTTATACTATATACAAATACTTTTAGGTTTAATTTTATTAGCGTAAGGTAAAGGTAGTAGAAAAAAGTTTATAGTTAACACGTTTTATGTATAGAAGTTGCGTAAGTCTTAATTTTATACTAAAATTAGTAAAAACCTTAGCTCTATACTCTATAAATAACGATTTCGACTCTAAAATAGTTAACCTCCTTAACTCTAGCTACTACTACTACTACCTAATAGGTATTATTAGTTAATTAGAGCTCTATTTAAGCTCTAGGAATTTGCTCTTTAAAAGGAGAGAGACGTATAAAGGAGTTATCTCTTATATCTCTTATTTTCGTACTAATATTAGTAAGTTTATAACTTACTAATATTATAAACTTACTAATATTATAAAACTTACTAATATCGCAAACTTACTAATATTGCGAACTTACTAATATTTAACTACCTTTCTACTTTTAGTTAGCGCTTAGTAAGCTACTAGGTATATATACTTAGTACTTACTTAGATAGCTTTATCTACTATTTACTCTTTTTAGTTAATTGTTAAAACTACTTTATTAAGTTATCTTACGTAAAGTCTACCTTATAACTATATATATTATTCTAGTAAGTAGAGAGTATAATAGTTCCTATAAAAGAATAGAGTAGTAGTAATAAAAGAAAAGAAAAAAAAAGTATAGCTAGAAGAAATAGCCTCTATAATAGACCTACTAATAGAAGACTTAAAAAGAGAGAAGCTCTAGACCCTATTAATCTAAGCTAGAAGACTAGTACTAGATAAAAAGACTACTATAGTCTCTTCTAAAAAACTATAAGGAGATAAAAGCTAAAATAATATAAGAGGTAATAAATACGCCTAGTTAAAGGTATATAGCTATAATACCTATATAATAATAGATATAAAAGAATAAAATAAAGAATAGAAGTTTATCTAGAAATACTTACTAGTTATAAGTATAGAGGAAGCGTACAAAGACTAAAAAAAACGTAATCCTAAAGTAATAAAGTTTATAATATTCTAATAATAGAAAAAGTAATATATAGTTATAGTAAGAAGAATACTTATATAAAGAGAATAGTAGTTTCTTATAAGAAAAACGTAATAGATTAATATAGCCTATATACTACGTACACTAATAGTATACTATATCCTAGTAATAGTAGGACCTAGAAAAGATAAATACTAAAAAGAGGACAATAAGAAATTAGATCTAAAATATCTAGTATACACTAAAATATTATATATATTATACCTAAATATAAATTACTATATATATAGAGAATTTAAAGTACGCAACTATATCTAGCTAATAAGAAAGAAAGGATATAATTACGTAAACGTAATTACAAAGAAAGATATCTAAGGTTAGGAAATAATTAGAATACTTAATAAAGAATATATAGTAATTAGGCTAAGACTAAAACTATTAAAAGAATATATTTAAAGTAAACTATAGTATAAATATACCTATAATAAATATCTAAAATACGAAAATTATAAACGTAAAATAGAGTAATAGCCTTAGAAAGATAGATAGTTTAAAGAAAAACCTAAGTAAGAAAAGCTATAAGGTATAAAAAGCCTATATATTATAAAAATAAGTATATACTAAAATAAAAAAGTAAGATTAAAAATTAATAGTAGAGCTACAAGGAACTTTATATTAAGAAAGTTTATAGAAGAGTAAGGAATATACTATATAATAAAGAAATACCTTTAATAACTAAGTATAATTAAAGGAAAACTATTTTAAGAACCTTTTAGGTTTAAAATAGTACCCTCTATACTAAGACTAGAAAGACTAGAAATTAATAATATAGTTATAGATATAACAATAATTAATAATAAATAAGATATAATATTAGGTATACTATAGCTATAGAAGACTAACCTAAGGATTAATTAGAGAACAAGGAGAATTAGCTACTCTAAAAAAGATATACTAGAAGCTAATATAAGTATATATAAAGGAGAATTCCTAAAAGAATATAAGAAATAAGAGAAGTAACTTACTAAGCCTAAAGAATGCTTTCTAGAATATTAACTATAAGACTTAGTAATAAATCTAGAAGAAGGAAAGAATATAGAATAGAGCCTAGTATACTAAAAAATAGAAAAACAATTAAAAATTAAACAAGTATTTATTAAAAACGTAATAAAGAAAAGATAGATACAAGAATCCTAATCTTTAGTAGTATATAGACTTATCTTTATAGATAAAAAAGAAATAGAAAAAAAATATCTTTATATAGATTTTAGAAAAACAAATATAATAATAAGTAAAAAGTAATACTTCTTACTATATATAGACAAGATATAATATAAGCTATAGAAAGCTTAAATATTTATAAAACTAGATATCTAAAATATATACTAGTAAATTAGAATTAAGAAAGGTAATAAATAGAAAATAGCGTTCTAAATATAATATAAACTATTTAAATATATAGTTATACTCTAAGAAAGAATTAATATAGTACTAAGAAAATACCTAGATAATATCTTTATATTTTTAGAATTAAAGGAAGAATACGTATAATATATATACAAAGTACTAGAAAAACTAGTAGAAAATAAACTATTCTTTAAGATAAGGAAGTACGAATTCTATATAAAAGAAATAGATTTCCTTAGATTTATTATTAAACTAGGAAAAATATAGATTAATCCTAATTAGATTAAAGGTATCTAGGAATAGCTAATACCTATATACCTATAAAAACTATAGTAGTTTTATAGGTTAGTAAATTTTTATAGAAAGATAATAGTAGAATACTTTAAAATAATAGAACTACTAATAGAACTTATAAAGAAGGAAATACTATTTAAATAGATAAGAGAATATAATAAAGTATTTAACTAAATTAAATAAAAGTTTATAGAAAACCTAGTATTAGAATATATAACCTAGAGCTACTAGTAATAGTAAAAATAGACGTATCTAATTTAGTTTATAGAATAGTACTAATATAAGAAGCCTAAAATATAAAACAAGAATATTTAGTTAAATACTTTTCTAAGAAAATAAAGCTAGTAGAACTTAACTACTAAATCTATATTAAGGAAATACTAGTAATCTATAAAGTATTTAAATAATAGAGAGTATATCTATAGAGAGTAAAATACTAAATAGAAGTTTATATAGACTATAAGAATCTTATTAGATTTATTAAAAATATAGATTTATTACAATACTATATTAGATAGTAAGAATATCTATTAATATTTAACTTTGAAGTTATATATATAAAAGGTAAAGATAATTAATTTATAGATACCTTAAGTAGAAAACTAGATTTATAAAAAGAAGTAAATACTACTAGTTTAGTTCTAGTTAAAAATAAGTAAGGATACTAAGTCTTAAATATGCTAAAAATAGCTATAATACTTAAAAAGAAGAGTAGTAAGCTAGATAAATAGATTTAAAAAGAATTAGAAAAAGTCTCTAAAAAGATAAAAAAGCTTAAAATCTAAGAAAGACTTATAAAAGTATATAGAAGAATATATATTCTAAATAAAATATAAAGAGAGTTTATATAATAATTTTATAAACTACAAGTATATAAATACTAAGGTATTAATAAAATATTAGATAGACTATTAAGAGATTACTATATTCTAAAAGTAAGATAACTAGTAATAAAAGTATTACGAGACTATATAGAATACTATAGAAATAGATATAGTAGATATATACCCTATAGAATGTTATAGCTAGTTAAATTACTAGAATAACTTTAGAGAATTATTATAATATACTTTATTACAAAGTTACCTAAATTAAAGGACTTAATATTAGGAGTTAAGTATAATAGAATCCTAATAATAGTAGATAAGCTTATAGAGTACTTATACTTTAGACTATATAAAGGAAAAAGTAGGATAGAGGTTACTATATACTAAGTTCTAGGAACTATAATTAGCTAATATAGACTTTTAAATAAAATTATTATAGATAGAGATATAAGATTTATATTAAAACTATAGGGAATAATAATAGTATAGTTAGGAATTAATTATATAATATTAATAGTATACTATCTATAAATAGATAGATAATTAGAATATATAAATTAGATAGTAGAATAATACCTAAGATACTACCTTAATTATAATTAGAATAATTAGGTATAATTACTACTTATAGTATAGTTAGTATATAATAGCGCAAAGAATATAGTAATAAGAATATTACTTTTTTTTATAAACTATAGATTTAACTCTAACGTATAATAGGTATACTAAGGTTAACTTCCTAATACCCTAAGAAGTATTAGTAGATTAAGAGATAATAACAAAAGCTTGTATAGTAATCTATAATAGGCTATAAATAATAGAAGATATTTTGCAACTATCTTAGTATTATTACTCGTAGTTAATAATTAAATTGCTAATACTATCCTAATAATACGTATTACTACTAATTATATACCTATAGTATTTATACAGCTTTATAGCTTTATAGGCGCTAAGCCTTATAAAGCTATAAAGTTTTATAACTACTAGCTTTATAACTTTATAGGTACTAAGCTTTATAAAGCTATAAAGTTATTACGTATCTTTATTATAATTAACTTCCTAATTAGCTTCGTTATCCTATAGGTTGTAAGCGTTGTTATCTTCTATTTTAGGGCTAATTAGTTCTATTTAGTTCTCTTCTATTATAGCTATAATATTATAGTTGTAACAAAGGAAAACTAATTTAAACTAATTAGCCCCTCTATAAATAACGACAACGCATATAATCTATAAGAAAACAAACTAGATTAGGAAACTAACTACAATAGAGACACGTAACAAATTCGCGATTCGCGATCTTAGTAAACACAAAGTATAAAGCTAAGCACGTAATAAATTTATAATTCGCGATATTAGTAAACACGAAGCACGAAGCTAGCTAAGAAGCCTAGGTATATAGTTAGTAGTAATACGTATTATTAGGATAGTATTAGTAATTTAATCCTTTAACTATAGAACGCTAATACAAGATAGTTATAAAATATCTTCTATTATTTATAGTTATTATAGATCTTCTTATAAGCTTTTATTATTACTATGTAATCTACTAACCTCTTACAAGATAGGCTCCTATAGTTAATAATAGGAGGTCTATTATACTTTGCTAATTTAGTTATTATAAGAAGCAAAGCGTAAGTAATATATAGTCTAGCTAATATAATAGTAGAAAGTTTAACTAAGAGAATAGTTAAGGCACCTATAAGTAGTTACAACTTAGATAATATAGTATAGAAGGATATTAAGAACTATATAAATAACTTAATCTTAGAAAAGGAAGATATAAAGATAGTAATCGACGCCTTAGAAACCTAGAATAAGGAACTCTAGGAACACACGAAATAAAACAAGGTATAGATTAAAGCTATTATTAAAAGATAGAACTAAATAGAATTAATTATATAACGCCTAGAGATAAGTACGATAAAGAAACTACTAAAGATACTTGTCCTTAAGAAGTTTAATAAGATAAGAGAAAAACTAAGACTTTTTATAGCTTTAGTATAACTCTAGATAGATATATAAGTACTATACTTTAATATAGAAGAAAAAAAAGTAATATATATTAGAATATATCTTAAAGAAAATGTAATAAGATAGTTTAAACCTTACTAGATAGATTATATAATATACGCACTAATAACCTAGAAGGATAAGATAAGAGCTATCTTTAGAAGCTATAAATACTTTACTAGACAAATAAGAGTAGTATTTAGAGATATAGACGTTACCTAATAAGCTAAAGAATGGTTAGAAAAACTCTAATAGACCTAGAGTATTCTAGAATACGTATTATAGTTTAAACAACTATTGTAAAACATAGAATAGAACGAGTTAGCTCTAATATTACGATTTAAACAAGGACTAAACTTAAAAATCTAATATAAAATAATTTATATAGAAAAACTAAGAATACTAGAAGCTTTAAAATAATAAGTAATATAGATTAACAACGATCTTTAAGAATAGAAGAAGAATAAATATAGAGGTTATAACTAGAACTACGATAGAGGAGACCCTATAGTTCTTAACGCAAATAAGGATAGAAAAAGAAAGAAGAATAAAGACTTTACGTACTTTAACTATAGTAAACTAGGCTACTATGTAAAGAACTACTAATTAAAGCAAAAAAGGGATATAGTATATTATAAATATAGGAAACTAGGATACTTTGTAAAAGATTGTAAAAGTAAAGATCTTAAGAAAGATAAAGAAATATAGTTAAAAATAACTAAAAAGAAGAAGGAAGTACTATAAGTATAGGCTAAACCTTAAGAGAAAGTAGCTAGAAGTAAAGAAATATAGTATATAATACTCTATTAGACCTTTTGTTACAAAGATAACTACTATATATATCTTTTTAGTAAGTAAGGAGTAAGATACTTTTTATAATAGAGATAAAGAGTAGCTATAATAAAAGAAAGAATAAAAGCGTAGCTAGAAGAAATAGTATACGTAATAGACCTACTAGTAGAAGATCTAGAAGGGAAAGAGCCCCTAGTTCTATTAATCTAGGCTAAAGAACTAGTACTAGATAAAGAGACTACTACAGCTACTTCTAAAGAACTATAAGGAAGTAAGAAACAAGTTAGTATAAAAGGTATAGAGTATACCTAGCTAGATATATATAGCTATAATAGCTATATAACTATAGATATAGAGGAATAAAATAAAGAATAGAGATTTATCTAAATATACTTAATAGTTATAAGTATAGAGGAAGCGTATAAAGACTAGAAAGAACACTATCCTAAGAAAATAAAGTTTATACTATTTTAAGAATAGATAAAGTAATATATAGTTATAGTAAGGAGAATACCTATATAAAGAGAATAGTAATACTTTATAAGAAAAATATAATAAATTAATAAAGCCTATATACTAAGAGTACTAGTAGTATACTATATCCTAATAATAAATACACCTAGAAAAGATAAATACTAGGAAGAGGATAATAAAATAATAGATCTAAAGTATCTAGTATATTTTAAAGTATTATAGATATTATACCTAAATAGAAATTGTATTATATATAGAAACTCTAAAGTAAATAACAACGTATAGCCTATAAGAAGAAGAGGCTACAATTATATAAGAGTAATTCTAGTAAAGGATATCTAAGGATAGGAAATAATCCTAGAAGATAGATACGTAGTAGTAAGGCCTAGACTTAAGCTAACTAAGAAATGCGTCTAAGGAGGACTATAGTACAAATATACAAATAATAAATATCTAAAATATAAAGAATATAAACTTAAAGTAAGACTATAGCCCTAGAAAGATAGATAATTTATAAAGATACTTAAGTAAGAAAGGCTAGAAAGTATAAAAGGCTTATATATTATAAAAATAGGTATATACTAAGGAAAGAAAGTACAAATAATAATTAATAGTAGAGCTACAAGGAACTTTATATTAAAGAAGTTTATAGAAATAGAAGGAATAAAGTATATAGCGAAGAAATACCCTTAATAACAAAGTACAATTAAAGGAAAACTATTCTAAGAACCTATTAGATTCAAAACAGTTTTTTTAATATTAGAGCTAGAAGAGATAACAATTAAAAATATAGTTATAGATATAACAACAATTAATAATAAACAAGATATAATATTAGGAATACTATAGTTATAAATAACTAACCTATATATTAATTAAAGAACTAGAAAAATTAGTTACTATAGAATAGAGATATTAGAAGCTAACACAAGCACCTACAAAGGAGAATTCCTTAAAGAATATAAAAAATAGGAAAAATAGCTTATAGAACTAGAAGACTACCTCTTAGAATATTAACTATAGGATTTAGTAATAGACCTAAAAGAAGACAAAGATATAGGATAGAGCCTAGTCTATAGAAAAATAGAAGAAGAATCTAAAATTAAACAAATATTTATCTAGAACGTAATAAAAAAAGGATAGATAAAAGAATCTAAATCTTTAGTAGTATATAGACTTATATTTATAGACTAGAAAGGGACTAGTAATAAAAGACCTTACGTAGATTTTAGGAAAACTAACGCAATTATAAACAAGAATTAATATCTATTACTATAGATAGATAGAATACAAGATAAACTACGAAGAGTAAAGATCTTTACAAAACTAGATATCTAAAACACCTACTACTAGATTAGAATTAAAGAAGGCGATAAATAGAAAATAGCGTTTAGAATATAGTATAGACTATACAAATACTAAGTTATACTATTTAGCTTAATAAACGTACTAGTAGTATTCTAAGAAAGAATTAATATAGTACTAAGAGAGTACTTAGACGTATTTATATTTGTATACCTAGATAATATCCTTATATTCTTAGAAATAGAAGAAGAATACGTATAGTACGTATATAAAGTATTAGAGAAACTAGTAGAAAATAAATTGTTTCTTAAAATAAGAACATGTAAATTTTACATAAAAGAAACAAATTTCCTTAGATTTATTATTAAACTAGGAAAAATCAAGATTAATCTAGAAAAGATTAGATTAATTAATAAATAGCTAACACTAAGGAACCTAAAAGAAGTATAATAATTTTATAGGCTAGCTAACTTTTATAGAAAGTTAATAGTAAGATAGTTTAAAAATATAAAACTAATAACAAGACTTATAAAGAAGGATACGCTATTTAAATAGATAAAGGAATGTAACGAAGTATTTAATAAGATTAAAAGAAAGTTTATAGAAAACCTAGTTATTAGAATATATAACCTAGACTTACTAGTAATAGTAAAAATAGACGTATCTAACTTAGTCTATAGAATAGCACTAATATAGGAAGATCTAAAGACTAAAAAAGAATACCTAGTTAAATACTTCTCTAAGAAGATAAAAATAGTAGAACTTAACTACTTAATTTACGATAAGGAGATACTAGTAATCTATAAAGTATTTAAATAATAGAGAGTATACCTACAAGAAGTAAGATATTAAATAAAGGTCTATATAGACTATAGGAATCTTATAAGATTTATACTAAATAAAGAACTATTATAATAATATATAAGATAGTAGGAATTCTTATTAATATTTAACTTAGAAATTATATATATAAAAGGGAAAGACAATTAATTTATAGACGCCTTTAGTAGAAGACTAGACTTACAAGAAGAAGTAAGCGCTACTAGTATAGTTTTAATTAAGAATAAAGAAGGATATTTAGTTTTAAATACACCTAAAATAGCTACAATACTTAAAAGAACAAGTAGCGAGCTAGATAAATAGATTTAGAAAATAACGTAAGAGGTATCTAAAGAAATAGAAAAACTAGAAATCTAAGAAGGACTTGTATAAGCCTATAAAAGAATATATATTCTAAAGAAAATCTAAAGAGAATTTATAAGATAATTCTATAAATTACTAGTATATAGATACTAAGGAATTAATAAAATACTAGATAGGTTGCTATAAGATTACTATATCCTAAAAGTAAGATAACTAGTAATAGAGGTACTACAAGATTATATAGAATGTTAGAGGAACAAGTATAGTAGATACGCACTATATAGAATATTATAACTAATAGAAGTACTTAAATAACTATAAGGAATTATTACAATAGACTTTATTACAAAGCTACTAAAGTTAAAAGACCTAATATTAGGAGTTAAGTATAATAGAATTCTAATAATAGTAGATAAGCTTATAAAGTACTTATACTTTAGGCTATATAAAGAGAAAAGTAAGATAGAAGTTACTATATACTAGGTTCTAGGAACTATAATTAGTTAATATAGACTACTAGACAAGATTATTATAGATAGAGATATAAGATTTATATTAAAACTATAAGGAACAATAATAGTATAATTAGGAATTAAATACGTAATATCTACTATATATTATCTACAAACAAATAGATAATTAGAACGAATAAACTAGATAGTAGAATAATACCTAAGATGCTACTTTAACTATAACTAAAACAATTAGGTATAGTTACTACTTATAGTATAGTTAGTATATAACAGCGTAAAGAACGTAGTAATAAAAGTATTACTCTTCTTTATAAACTACGGATTTAAACCTAATATATACTAAACACTAAGAAACTAGATATTTTAGTTCTTAAGAAGAGAAAACTTTACTAATAGACTTAAGAATATATATAATTAACTAAGATAAGACGTAGAATTCCTATATAATTAAATAATAAAGTACTATAATAGAAAGTATAAAGAGGGACCCTAATTTAGAAAGAGAGAAAAAGTATAGTTAGTACGAAAAAATATTAAAAGCAAACAACTAAGTTCTAAACTAGACTACGTTAAGATAGGACTATACAAGATTAAGAAAGAAATTACGCTAGTTATATTTAAACCAAAGCTACTAAATAAGATAAGGATATACTTAATATTCTATATAGCTCTACTAGAACAAGTACTACAAGAAGTAGAACTATTAGTATATAAAGTAGATATATATAGAGAATAGGAAGAATAGAAAGTTAAGGAAATCTTAGTATACTAGTTCTATAATAGTAGGAACTATTACCTAATAAAATAGATAAGTATAGACGAGAAAGGATAACTATAGGAAGATATATAGGAAGTAGAAGACAACCTTAGCTACCTTAAGAAACTAGAGGAGTACTAAAGTTAAAACCCCTTAGAACACTTTGCGGCGAACTAGGAAAGCCTACGCTACTACTAATAGGTAGAGAGGAGATAGGAATACTTAATATAATAGGAGCTAGAGTAGCCTCTATAGTATCCTTAAGGTCTATCTTAGCCTCTAAAGTACAAGACTATTTAGACAACTTAGCGTTATTATAAGCTATTAGCTTACGTAAGTAGTTAGTATAAGCTTAAAGTTCTACTATCTTATAAGTAGTCTTAGAGATTAGGTTACGCTAAGCCTACTCTATATTAGCTAGCTATAACGACAATTTTACTTAAGCCCTATTAACAGCTTGCTTTATACAATTTAGAACCTAGAGACCTAGTTATAATTAAGTACTTATACTTAGCGAGCGAAACACTAGAAGGAGTGTAACAATACTAAATATTAGCACGAATATACTTACTATAAGCCTTACTATCCTTTAAAGATATAAGATAAACTAATCCTAGACTATTATAACAAGAATAAGGAAATATCTTAATACTATTTTAAGTAACCTAATTAGCAAGTAATACTTTATTGCGCTAGGAACGACAAGGTATAGAGAACGATAAAGAACTAAGGATTAATAAAGAAATAGGCTTAATAACTTTAGCTCTAGAGTAGAATAATAATAGCCTACCTAGAGGGGAGAATAGTGTTATAGCCGTAATAGAAAAAAACTAAATAGAACTAATTAGCCCTAAAATAGAAGATAACAACGCTTACAACCTATAGGATAACGAAGCTAATTAGGAAGTTAATTATAATAGAGACACGTAATAACTTTATAGCTTTATAAGGCTTAGCACCTATAAAGTTACAAAGCTAGTAGTTATAGAACTTTATAGCTTTATAAAGCTTAGCGCCTATAAAGCTATAAAGCTATATAAATACTATAGGTATATAATTAGTAGTAATACGTATTATTAGGATAGTATTAGCAATTTAATTATTAACTACAAGCGACAATACTAAGATAGTTGCAAAACATCTTCTATTATTTATAGCCTATTGTAGATTATAATATAAGCTTTTGTTATTATCTCTTAATCTACTAATAACCTAAAGCTTATTAGGAAGTCGACCCTAGTAAGCCTATTACAATAATTAGGATACATAATATAAGTAATCTATAGATCTATATAATAGAGTAATAGATTAAAGTAATCTATAAACTTATACCTTAGATTATACGTAGAACGAAAGTATATAGTTAGTAGTAGTGCGTATTATTAGACTAGTATTAGTAATCTAATCTCTAACTAAGAGTAATAATATATTAATACTACAAAGATTTATTCTACTATTTATAAGTATATTACTTAATTATAATATATACCTTAGTTATTAACTTCTAATTTACTATACTCTCTCTTCTAGAAGTACTTATAGTTAATAATAGAGAGCTTTATTATATTACTTATTTTATAGAAGCCTACTTACTTTTATTACTCTTACTTAGTTCTAAAGTCTTAATATATTAAATACTCTTAAGTTAAATAATATATAAATAAATATAGATAACTAGTATATAGAACTAACCTATACTACTACTTTTAAGGCTACTAAGCTAAACTTTTACTATAGAGAATAAAATAAGCTTAAGCTATAAATCTTATAACTTAATCTCTTTCTTAAAGTAGACTAAGTAAAAGATAAAGATAGAGCTATACTTATATTATTTTATATAAGAAGTAAAGTAAAAAAATAAGTTATACTATACTTTTAGAAGTACTTTAATAATAATAATACTAACTATAATAAGATATTTAAAAAATAGTTTAGTTTAAAGATAAACTATAATAAGCCCTTTTACTAGTAAATAAAATATCTATAGTAAAGTACGTAATATAGTAGCTATAATAATATAAAGTAGTAGTAAACTATACTAATAACTTCTAAAGTTATATAATATTAATAGAATAAAATAATAAGTTATTAATAAATATATTTTAATAAAGACTTAAAAGTAATATAAGAAGTAAGCTAGTCTATAGTAGAGCTATAATTAAGACGTTAGAGAATATAATAGAAAAAGTAATCTAAGTTAATAACTATATATATTAATATATAGTAAAGGCTAAAAACTAAAGATAACTATAAAAAGAAAGTAAGAAGTATAAACTAAAGTATAAGTACTAATATAAATATAAGAATAACTAAGTTTAGAGTAGTTATAGATACTTTAAGCTAAATAAGATATACGTTAATAATATAAACCTAAGAAAATAAGAATACTATTACTATAAGAACTCTAAGAAAGTAGAAAGCTAAAAATACTATAAGAAAAATAAAATAAACTACTTAGTAAAAAATTACTAAGTAAAGAATAAGATTATATAATAAATTAATATACTTAAGTAGTAAGATAATAAAAGAGAAGAAGAATAAGAAGTTATCTTTAGAAGATGCTAAGAAAAAAGAGATTATTAGACTATAAACCTCTAGTAGTAAGATATAAGTAAAAAATATAACTACTATAGTATTACTATATAACTAATACACTTTATAATAGATAATAAAGTAAAAGATATAAATATACTACTAGAGATATATAGCTACGTAAAGGCGTATTAGCTAAAGTAAAAGTAAGCTAAAATAAATACCTTAGAATACCTTTAGCTATACTAAAGAAGAGTAAGGTATAAGTAATATAAGTAAATACTATATCTAGGAAAGTAAGTATATATAGCCTAAGACAAGAATAGGAAAGAAAACTAAGAGCTTAAGACCTCTAAATATAAAATAGTGCCTAAGATACTAAAGCTAAAGTAAGAGAATACTAAAGTATAAGATAGATTTATAAAAGAAATCTAGAAACTAGTAGATAGCTATAACTTAGTAAAAGAATAGTAAGATAAAGAATACTAAATACGTAAAGTAAAGTAAACTTAGTAATATAAAATATTATAGATCTATTATTAATATAAGAACTATAATACTAGCTATACTTATATAACCTAAACTATTTACTACTATTATAAATAGAATATTACTATAATAACTACTTTACTTACTATTCTAATAAAATAAGAACTAGAAATTTTTTTTATAGAAAAAATCTAAAAGTAAATAGAACTAATAAGAGTATATAAACGTAAGATATAAATAATACCTATAGCGTAAGTAAGAAGCTAAGTACTTTCTAGGTATAACTAAAGATAAATTAAATATAGGTAATATACTTATAAATAACTAATATATTAATCTAATTAAGTAAACCTATATACTAGAGAAATATAAATAATATAAAGAGATTAAGATACTCTAAGGATTCTAGTAAAAGATAAATAAAGATTATAAGATTAAGTCTTTTTTAAGTAAATAGCTAGTACTCGATATATATCTAGAAGCTATAACGCTATTAATACTAAAAGACTTATTAAACTCTTAGTAAAGATAAAAAGAGAAAGAATAAAAGTATTAGTAGATTTAAAGTTTTTTATAAACCTAATAATACTTAAGGTAGTAAAATAAGTAAAACTCTAACTATAACTAAATAAGATAACGTAGTTTATAAGCAAGTAGCTAGTATAAGTAAGTAGCTAGCCTTACTAACTTTATATATCTATCTTATCTTAATACGTAATAGCTCTACGTAATACCTCTTAATTACTCTTAAAAGAGTTAGATATTTAGCTTATAATCTCTTCTATTAAAGAAAAGTAAATTTTAAGTACTAGCTTTACTACTTTAACGTTCTAAGTAGCCTAAATAATAGTACGCCGCTAACGCGCTAGTATACCTACCTAACACGATTACTAGCCTAACTTAAGGAAGCTTAGCTAGCTAGAGGAGGAGGTAATAGTTAATTATATTCTTAATCTAGATTCTTATAGTTTTACCCTATCTCTAGCTACTATACGTAAGATAGCTAATAAACTACTCGCTTAGCGTAAAAGTAAACCTACTAGCGTCTACTAGGCGTATAACTTTATTAAGCGTATAGATAGTCTTATAATACGTTTTAATTACCTATATAATAGGTAGAGAGCTTTATATAAAGACCTAGCTACTATAAGTAGCTAGTTTAATCTAGTGTAGCGTATAAGAGCTATATACACTTACTCTAGCTACTCTAGCTACTCTAGCTTTACTAGAAGCTTCTTAGGTAGCTTATATACTAAGTAACGTATATAAGCGCGTACGCTAGTATAAGAGCTTATTACTAGTATTAATTATTAACGTAATTAATTAACTTAAAAAGGAAGCTTATATAATAATACTAGAAGCTAAGTTAATATATAATTAGATCTCTAGTCTTAAGAGAGCTAATAAGGTAGTAAGTAAGTGTAAATTATAAAAAGAGAAGTAGATTTAGAAGAAAGGAGTCTTAATAAAGGGATAGGGAGAGGATTTAATTACTTAACTAGAGGCTAATTACTAGATTAATTGTAAATAGCGTAAGAGTAAGTAGTATTTAGGCTTAAGTTACTAGGCTTATATACGCTATAAGAAGTATAGAGAGACTAGGTATAACTTATATACGTGTAAAAGTAATATAGTAAGTACTACTTAATTTAATATATTAATATATATACTCTACTCTACTACGTTAGTAAGTTGTACACTTAAAGAGGTATATAAAGTTAGTAAGGCTAGCTACTTACTTATACTAGCTACTTACTTATACTAGCTACTTACTTATACTAGCTACTTACTTATACTAGCTACTTACTTATAAACTACATTACTATATTTAATCTATACTATAAATAGATAACTAATACTAGAAAACTTAATAGTTAGTAATAAAGTAACTATAGAGAGTATTATTTAAAGATATAGTATAAAGATTACTCTAGACGTATTAGTTTTAGCTAATAAAGATAATATATTAAAACTTCTATAGCTATAAGAGTTTAATTCTAAAGTAAATTAGTAAAACTAGAACTTCTTATTTAATAACTATAAAGACGTACGTAGATTTAAGCCTATATATTAGTAGTATTTAATAGAAAATAAGAAGGTACTATATAAGATAGTAGTATTAATAGAAATTTATTAAGGGAGAATAGGTACTTCTATAAGTACTAGTAGGGCGCTAAGCTAAGAAGTAAGAGTAAAAGAGTAATATATAACTCTTAAAATCTTAGAATAATATAAGAAGTTTAGCTACTTGCTTATAGAAGAGATAAATATACTAGTATTACTTAAGTACTAACTTTAGGACTATATAATTAAGTTATAAAAAAGAAAAGAGCTACTTTTTAAACCTATTTACTAATTAATAGAGAGTAAATTAGTAATACTCTAAGAAAAACTAAATAAAGACTTAAAGAAGAGATATATATATAAAAATCTTTATTATAAGTAAGATTTCTAATTCTCTTTATACCTAAGAAGAAGAGACTACTAAGGATATATATAGATTACTAAAAACTAAATAATATTATAGTAAAAGACTAATACCTACTACTAAATATAGATAAACTCTAAGATAAGCTAAGCTAAGCTAAGATTTTTATAAAGCTAAACCTAAAGGATAGATACTACCTAATATAAATTAAAGTAAGTAAAGAGTAGAAGATAGTATTTTAAATATATTATAAATATTATAAGTATATAGTAATACTCTTTAGACTAATAAATAAACTAGTAATATTTTAAAGACTAATTAATAATATATTATAAGAATACTTATATAAGTTTACTAGAGCTTACTTAGATAATATACTAATATATTCTAAAGAATAAAGTAAGTATATAGAGAAAGTAATTATAGTACTATAGTACTTAGACTAATATAACCTATAACTAAAGCTAAAGAAACA
Source organism: Ophiosphaerella korrae (assembly GCA_028456385.1). Classification (NCBI taxonomy): domain Eukaryota; kingdom Fungi; phylum Ascomycota; class Dothideomycetes; order Pleosporales; family Phaeosphaeriaceae; genus Ophiosphaerella; species Ophiosphaerella korrae. The sequence continues at coordinate 1,509 of JALNQF010000500.1, read as the reverse complement.
TAAATAGTATAAGATAAAAGTAGAGTTTCTAGGATATATAATAGGTATTAATAAAGTTAAAATAAGTAGAAAAAAGATTAAAGTAGTAGAAGAATAGAAAGAACCTAATATAGTTATAGATATATAATTATTTCTAGAATTTATTAACTTTAACTAATACTTTATAGAAAAGTTTTCTAAAAAGGTACTACTACTTATAATACTTATAAAGAAAGAAATAATATAAAAATAAAAAGTAGAGAGGAAGTAAGCTTATAAAGAACTTAAGTAAGCCTATATTATACTACTAGTTCTAAAGTAATTTTATAGTAATAAAACTATAGTTATATAAATAAATATATTTAATTTAGCTTATAGAGCTAGAGTGCTATACAAGTATAAAGAGAAGTAGTATCTAATTATATACTATTTAGAGAAGTTCTTAGAATAAGAAGAAAGATATAAAATATATAATAAGGAGCTACTTATAATAGTTAATATACTAGAATATTAAAAAGTATATACTAATAGTATAGTAAAAGTAATTATTAAAATAGATTATAAGAACCTAATATACTTTATAATAAGTAAGAAGTTAAAAGATAAGTAAATATAATAGTTAGAACTACTAAGATAGTATAAATTTAAGATTTAGTACGTACAAAGTAAGAAAAATAGCTAAGTAGACGTACTTAGCTAAAGATATAATATTATAAGAAAGAACTAAGTAGTAGAAGAAGCTATACTCTAAGATAATAGATAAAGATACTTAGTACTAAATATATTACTAGTAGAGTAATAAGAAATTAATAACCTAGTTAGAGTTATAAATAAAGTTCTAGAAGAATTATAAAAAGTAATTATATAATAATACTATAATAACCTAGTATATAAGTACTTAAAAATTATATAAATTATAGAACTAATCTAGAAAAACAATAGAATTAGTAAAATAAAAGAGGAAGTAATATAGTTTATTTAAGAATACGTAAATTACTAAAAAAATAAGTATAAGATATATATACTTTATAGAGAAATATAAGTAATTAAGATACTAGAAGAACTTTAAATAGATATTATAATAGACGTTATTATAAAACTACTAATATTAAAGGACTTAGTAATAAAAATAATCTATAATATAATAATAGTAATTATAGACTAATTTATAAAATACGCTAAGATAGAGAAATTCTAAAGTAACTATATAGTAGATTAGCTAGAATACGTACTACTAGACGTACTAATATAAAGATATAAGATACTAAAAAGTATTATTAGTAATAGAGATAAGCTTTTTATATCTAATTACTAGATAACGCTACTTATAGTAATAGAAATAAAAAAGAAGCTATTAGTAGTCTATTATCTATAGATAGATAGATAGATAGAAAAGATAAATAAAATATTAAAGATATACCTAAGGATTTATAGTAAGTAGAAGTAGAAAAACTAAGTATTACTATTACTTATAGTATAATTAGTATATAATAATAAGTACTTAAAAGTAATAAGTAAAATACTATATTT